>JBCJKH010017371.1:36157-53580 GCA_039877255.1 Loriculus beryllinus
GAATGGCTGATTTGATTAAGTCCCCAACTCTCATTATGCTAGGTAGGGGTGTAGAATTTCAATGATAATCAATAATGCATGACCAGTTTGTTGCCATGGCAACATAAATTCAAGGTTACTAGCTCAGACGCATAATTGGGTGTGCATTGAGTGCTGAAGAAGGGCTGTTAAAATTCTTGTCATAGAAGAGTAGCATCCATCATACTGTCTGAAACTGCAAAGTACTCATAATCAGAAAGAAAAATCCTTGGAGAAAAATGTTAATAAAATAACGATTACATCTAATATAATTGTTTAAGTTTAAAAAACCAAAGTGGTTAAAGTATTTTAGTTAATAAGAGTGGATAAGGCAACTCATTAACCACAGAAGACTTTAGTTGAACATTCCCCACCCCCTAATATTTGCATTGTAAGATGGACCCAAAGCAGTTCAGCTCTGAATCTGACTGATTAGCTCAGGATCTAATCCATGTGATACAGTAAAAGATGATGCTTCGCATGCAGACGGCACAGTCTTATAGACATCGTTTGTCCAGTTTGATCTTTTGTGGGTAAACATATCTTCAAAATTAGCTGCACAAAGGATAAGAGGACTTTTGCAGGATGTGTTTGGGGTTTGGTTGTTTTTTTATTATTTTTTAGATATTGCCCTGAATTATTGCACTATACAGCAGCCATTTTAACTTCCCAAGATGAAATAGGTAAGGTCAAATTGAGCAGATGGAAACAAGACATTTAAAATCAGACTGAAAAAATCTCTAGCATGTATGTAGTAAGGAGTGATCTTACTCCAGCAGATGGACGGAATAGATGACCTAGAAAGGCTTCTATTTATTTTTTTTTTTTTTTCTCTCTCTCTCTCATTTCTGTTGCATTTGTGATTGCAAGATACCTAAAACCTGACATTCAGTGTATGATTTTACTGTGGGGAGGGGATTGTTTTTTTCTTTTTTAAAAATATTCTGATAAACATGTTTTCTGTATTCCTATAATATTAGCAAAAGAGATGTGACATTTGCATTACTTATTCCCAAACAAGTCTTGTTTTGGTTACCATCTTTGTTAGCAAGGAAGAATAGGCAAATCAGATTTTACATGAGCACTTCCAAGATGTCAGGAGCTTAAACCTAGCATGTCATTACATAAAGAAAGATGATTACTAAATTAATATTTTCCTCAGCTCCAACCCCATTTTCCTTAATATTGCCTATCTTGTATGTATTTGTTTTATAGCCTTGGTGAATTCTAGCTGAGATGCTTCAGCATATGGTTTTATTAATTAGGATTTCCACTAAAAATTGACATTATTTCAACATGTTTCTGTAAAAATATTAGGAGAGTTTCTTCAAAGGAATGAAACCTCAGTTTGTGCCTTTTGAGTCAAATCTGCCACTTGTTTCTGTGGCTGAGCTTTTATCTAATTCTGTTGGAGATGCTTGTGATTTGCTGGGTGAATTGCTTAAAAATAACAATAGAAAATTCCCATTATGTGGAAGTGGAAAGGCTCAGTAAAGAAGTGATTATTCTGGCATGAATTTTCTGCAAAGATTAAACTAATCTGTTTGGTCTTTCCAGATTTCAGATTGGACTGTTTTCTAATCTACTCTGCATTTACATTTTGCAAACAGAAATTGTAGGGAACTTAGTGTAAACATAATTAAAATTGTGAAATGTTAGTGAATTTTAAAAGACTGTTTGAAAATGCATTTGGTGTTGGCTATTTTTTTATACTTCTTGTGGGTTTATTTCTAAGGGTACTGTATTTTGAGAACAGATTATTTTTATTAGCTAACTCACATTATGTTTATGAAGTTAGAAAATATGGACACTAACTTGTAGTTTTTAAAAAATATTTTTTGTGCTGAACTGTACAGATTCTTTCCTGAACAAATGAGCCTAAGTAAGTCATGCACTCTTGTCACCATTTTAAAATTGTTCAGATCTGCAACTAATTAACACTACAGGAAAATGTGCTGGATCATAAGCCTATAGGTACTTTGTAGGCAAGCAGAATTTTTCACATGAGTGACAAACGGCAAGATCAGATTCTACAGTAATGGACGCTCTGGTTGTATCATACTGAATTCATTTTCCTCTATGTGTAAGACCTGGTTTTGCACATAAGAACATATATTACTGTTCAATGTCAGGATAGGACTGTATGTTCAATGATGTGTTTTATTTCAACACAGCCTTGCTTAATATGAAGCTTGCAAATATCGCATCTGGAGGTGTATTCTCCTCTTGATGTGCACATGTAATTCCAATTAACATTAAGAATGTTAATGAGAATATGCCCCTCTAGGGGCTAGAGAGGGGGATGTGAGGGAGCAGGTTTGTAGTTCTGATTTAAATAACAAGTGACTTTTGTGGAGAATACCAGCATGTGGTCTCATGCACTTATATTGTGGAAATGCAGTGGCTCTGAATGAGAGCACACGATTTATACATTGATGCTCAGTGATGCTTAGCCAAGTGAACCCGTTGTTGGGGGCAAATATTAAATCTCAATGTGCCTTCTCCAGGAAGGAGTATTTTTCAAAATGTTTAGCTCTTTATTTGTGCACAGGCATAAAAGACTGCTGAAAGAGAGTGGGCTGTGGTTTTGTGAATTAGTTTTTCTTGAAGACTAGCTTAGTTTGAAGGAGCAAAACATTTAAGTACTTGTTATTTCTCAAGTATACAGAATGTATAAAATAACTTTCAAGACCTTAAGCATCAGTGTGCTCCTATGCTTTGATTAATTGACATGATATTCTTTTAGTGTTCCAAGGGAGTACATTTAATATCAGATTTCAAAACAACAATATCCAGCTAAAAATGGCTATTAAATCATTATCTTTTGTTTGAAAGTGTGATGTCACTGGTGATATTTTGAGGAATCCTGTCTAAGCAGAAAGCACTTCCATTTCTGAAAACGGAAGGTAGCAGCTTGTGAAGTGATTTTAAGGCAAGAAAGTATGGAATATGTATCTTATAATTGCAAGCAAATGTGTTTAATAGATTAAATGGCATTTCAATTTGACTTTAACAGATGAAAACAGAGCCAGTGTTTATATGTAGAATGTATTTTCCCATGTTATTTAGTCAGAGAATAAGACCATAGAGGAGCAAACAAGGATAACAAGTAAAATGGCTATGAAAAAAAAAAAAAAACATAGAAAAAAGCAAAACAAAAGCCTTTCTTATTCTAAGAAATTATATATCTTTTCTATTATATTTTTTTCTGGTAATGACTATTGCAAGATGTAAAAATGACCAAGAAACAACAAGGCATATCACTGTTCGATGCCCCACCCAACTCTTTTGTTATCAGTGACAGAAAAAATACCTTAAACAATATAATTTATCTGTTTTGTCAACTCTTTCTGCATAAACTTTCAGCATGCCTTTTCAATTTACACATAGAGAAGTGCTGCTCATTTCATTGATCTGACACGTCACATTTCATTGTGTGTATTTCAGTGCAAGTGCTATCGCAGGATATGCAACATTCAGCCAGCAGGACACATTAAAAATGTAAAGTGAAAATGTCTGTTTTGTAGATATTTTTACCATGACATTTTTTGGTCAAGCAGTTGAAAGCTGTTATTTGAATAGCTATCTTGTAGATTTTAGCTGCTGGGTTTGCTACTTACAAAATGTATATTTTGCAAACACACAGTGGTATATTTGAAATTATAAAACACCATGTACCCTGATGTTTTAACTTATTTAAGGACTGATCATATGATCTTGGTTACATGGGTAACATGAGGCTTTTAATATGATTATTATAGACAATAAGAAATGTCCGTGTGCTTAGGAAGTATTATCCAAGACTTAGATTTTTCCTCTCCCATCTCATCAAGTAGTTTTGGATGAAATTTGGGGGTTTTAATGAAAAATCTATGTTGCACAAACTGGAGTCAATGCTTATTCAGTCCCATCTGTTGGCATGGAAAGCCTACATGTATACAAGGTAAAAAGAGGTGAGAATATTAAGAAGACATGATGGGAAATTCAGAACTATTATTAACAGATGCAGGTGAGTGAATCTGTTTAGGAAAAGCAAGGCTAGAGCAAGTTTTTAAGCAGATGTTTTCACCCCATTAATCTATTTCTTCAAGTTTGAAAGAGAGAAAAGTGTTCAGCTGCAATATTTCCATGCATTTATCTCATGGCAGCTGGGAAAGAAGCTATGAAGAAAAGATCTGTCGTTAAATCAGATGAACAGAATAAAGAAAACAAAAGTAAATCAAACAGATTAGAGATGGGGAACACAGGAACAATACAAATGATACAACAACCAAAACACCAAACCTAATAGTTGCTTAAATCTTTGTCTACCCCATATTGAGAAGGCAAACACTTGAGTAGCAGGAACCAGGAAACAGGCTGCTCTCAGTTCTCACAATCCAAGGAAATTTCATTAAAGTCTATAGAGTCATTACAGAAAAGATCAGAATTTGACTGTCTGGTTCTATCAGTCAGCCGCATTAACTTGATTTCATTAGTCATAGAAATTATTAATTATGTGTCTCTATAGAAAACCAGGAACAGAAACATTATCAGAATAAAAGTGAAAAAAAGTGAAGCGTTTAAAAAATTGAGACAAGCGACAATTATCCATTAAAATTTGAGCAACTCTTCCATTACCAATTTCTGATAAGAAATACACACAAAACAGTCTTTCACCACATTTCAGAAGCTAAAAAAAAAAAAAAAAAAAAAAAGATAAAGTAAATTATTAGGGAAATAAATAAATATGGGAAAGTGCAGGTACCAGAATTTCCTTTCATTCAAAATCACAACTCTGAAGACAACAGATTTTTACTGAATCAGTTGCAGTCAGAAATTGCAAAAATAACAGGAGGAAGATGTGGCACCTTTAGAAACTTCCAAACTTCATGGCCTCTCAGTCTGATTATAAGAGCATAGACCTGTAGATCTGAATGTGCTTCTGTAGTCAGCTTGCCTCAGATTTGCCTTAGTATATCACTTTTCTGAAACTATTTCATTGTTTCACAATGCTCTGCAATGAAAAAGAAACTGCAGAATGAGAAAAAGGCATGGCAAGGATGAAATTCTCTGACCTGTGGTCTGCAGGAGGTCATGTTGGCTGATCATAATCTATCAAAACAGTAAATGTAGCACACATTCTTTAGGTGTTTCAAGGTTCAGTGGCAATGTGATTTCCAAAAATTTACAGTGGCGCGTTGTGTGCTGTGAAACGATCTCAACTGCTTGCAGTATTGAACTTGTCTTAGGGTGGCTGAAATGGGTCAGTAAGTTAAATATTATATCCTCAGAAGCTCCAAAAAAAAAAGCCAGAATAACTGTTTCTGCTCCTAAAGGAAGCACTAGTAGCCTACCTTTACTGTTTGGGGGATCAAGAAGGGAGGAACATATCTTCTCATTTTGTTTAAACCTTTTCAAAGTGTTTTCTACGTTTAAAATCTGTGGTATGTTCAGCAGAAGTACCAATGCTATTGAAACAGTCCTGTATTTGATCCCCTCTACAGTCCATTGCTGCTGCTAGTGGTAGTGTTCAGGAAAAGAAAGCAAGCCTAAAATAGATTTCCTATCAAAACTGCTTTCCTATCTGTTCAACTGCTTCAGTTAAGAATGTAATATATTTTTTAAACGTTATGCACAGATCATTTGAACCTTTGGTGTAGGTAGAACCATGCCATTATATGTATGATAATACCAGTATAGCTTGTTTGTTTCCCTTTCTGCACATTTCTGCACTGGAATCAAGTACCTTAATATAATCGCTTTATATCATTATAGCTGAGTTTGAAAAGGGGAAGATGGAATATGACTTGCAGTTTTACTACTTCAAATTAACCTGCATATTTAAAGCAACAGAAACTATGTTTAGACAGGGCTTCAGGCCTTGGAGAATTATAAATATGAGTAATTTACTGTGTCTTTTGCGTAAATTGTTCCAAGAGTAAACCCCAGTACTTGCCCAAACCCCTAATTAACGAAAACCAACTAACTCTGATTATCATATAGGACACAGCAAGCGTATAGAAGGGATTCTACTCGGATTTTAGCTAATGTGATAGAGCACCAATAACCTTGGTTTCCCCTTGCTGAGCTAAAGCAAAGGTGTTTCATCATAATGGGAATTATTCCCAAGTCAATTTTCACAAGATTTTTCTCTTTCTCTTTTCAATCCATATGATCACAGTTAGATTTAACAATGAGGAAAAAAATGAACCGTTGATTACCATGAGTACATTTTATTATTTTCTGACTCAGAAATGACTGAAAAAATTTTGTTCTCCCTTTACAACAATCAAGTGTTGCTCTGCAGAGAAAAAGTGCGGGGATGTTGCACTGAGGAGATAGATGCTTTAAAAGTTTTGCTCATGACAGAATGCAATTAAATTGGAATAAAAATAACAACACAGCATTTGAATAAAAAAAGCACTTCACAAGTAGGTCAATATCATTATAAGCATTTGATTGTTGCTTACTTTAGCAGGAATGGCTTAAGAATGAAAAATAGTTTAGTGTAGTTTCTCTCACTTTGTAGCAGTTCTACAAAAGTGATAGTATAGAGCATCCTGGCACATGCAAAGCCCGGCTAATGCTAAATTTCATCTCCAGCTGCACAGAAATATTGATGTTATTTTCAGTGGGTTTCTCTAGTAGTGTAAACATTAGAAACCAGAATAGAATACAGACAGGACACTGCCATTCAGCTTATTTTCATCATTAAGTCACTCCAAATCTAGATGTAGTCTTCAAGTCTCCTTGAAGCTGTGAGATGCAGGGATGAGATGGGGGGATGGGTATGTACACTCTGCAAGTCTGGTTCATTAATGAGTAGAACATAAGAAATCATATAGGGAAAAGGAAGCCAGCTTTTCATATCACCATCAGTATTTTACCCTACAGAAAGCTTCCATTAGATGATATTTAGCTCAGATAATTACCCTTCTAGCTGACATTATCCATCGGAAATCACAATTTCACTATGCCAAAAAGAAGCTAAATGGCTAACTCTATTTCACTCCATACCCTTCAACTGATTTTCCAACTGATAATTTAAAGCAGAATATTCTACCCAGTCTCCATGCAATTGTGTATTTCTGTGTGGATAGAATCCTTCCTTTCTTTATACTTGATTCTCCAAGAAACAGATAAAATTATAACTTTGAAGGTGCTGTTTAATGGCAAAGTTTTTGTTTTTATGCATTCCCTGGGTCTCAAACTCATTAAATTCAGAGATCTTGCCTCTCCCTTTGGAATTACATGCTAAGAAGTATAGGTTTCACTCATATGTCTCCAAAGAGAAGTGTCCCTAGCTGGGAGCAAGTCTTCCTGCTCTTCTGGAGGACCAAAACACTCTGGGGTGCAGGTCATCCACTCTGCCATACAGGCACTGCACCATATTGTCCCAGTTCCTGGGCACCACAGTCCCTCTCCACTGTCAGCTGCCTTTCCTCAGGCTTTGGACTTCATTTTGTCTGCACCTGTTTTGTTTGCAGTTCAGCTTTGGCTGTCCTCCTCTTCAGTATTGCAGCCCCAAGCTTCTCAAGCGCAGAATATAATTCTAAACTTTCTCAGAATATAAATGTAAAAATGCTTTGTCTTTAGGAAGTCAGCATTAGCCTGATGTATGGTTGCTTTGTCCCTTGGGCTCTTTGGGGCAGGAACCAAAACTTTAGCATTGCAGTTACCCAATATGGGATTGTCATCCATTTCAGAATCTCAAAGGCTTATTAAAAAGTAAGTGCATATTTATGATATTGTTTATGCTTGTGTGCTCCTATGACTAAGCTTAGAGCATTTTGTCATTGGACTTCCAAATTTTATTTTTTCCAGTTCTTACATTTGCTATTCCAGGAAAATCATCCCAAAAACTCCATGGCTATAATCAGGCTGATGACATATCTGGACCAAATTAAGTACCTCTTCTTTTCTGGCTGTCACTATGCTGCTTGGCGCTAGGACGTATTTCACTATCAAAGAATATTAAAACTTTACTCGGGTTTGAGCAGATCTCCAAGGGAAATGCTGGTCTGATATGTAATGAACTTATGTGGATTAGTTTGATGTATGTCTGACGTCCTTGTTACTAAAGCAGAGTTCACACTTGCAGCAACTGGAATAATCCAGTGTTAAGAGCTTGAGGTGTAGCATTTCCTCAGTTTGTCCTTTTCCCTTTATATCATCAGTTGCCTATCTCAATCTTAAAAGCATCCTGTTCAACAGACAGTACAAGATAAAGTGTAAAACCTGACCTATATCTGCTTTTAGTCATTAAGCAAAAAAATACAAAACAAATTTTTCAGACCATAAAAGCAATGAACATGCATCCCAACAAAACTTAAATTAGATAATTACATATATTTGATTAAAGGACAGTATACCAGGTACTTACTAGATTAAAAACAATATACCAAGTATTTTCAATTGCGTTTTATTCTTTTTCTTTCTACAACTGCTGAATATTTCCCAAGTGCAGATCTTTTCATTCAGACAGGTGAAAGTATTATACAATATTGTGCATTAGTTAGCCTACATTGTTCCGCATGACATTGCTCTTTCAGAACGTCTTCAGTACCTTCTCCTTGTTTATTGAATCAAGCATAAAGGAGGCTTAATTTCTTGTGCATTTTCTGCTGTATCCCTAACTAATCTTGAATCTTATTTGCAATTAAGTCTCATTCTACATGGCTTGCGATACCAACCTCACCCTTGTTATATCCTAAAAAATAACTTCTGAGCTTTTTTTGATGTTTTCCCTCATATTTGAGATTTGTATTCTTACACTTCATTTCTCCTTTGCCTTTTGTTTTCCTCTGCCTGTTTTGTTTTCCTGACGCCTTAAAAAAGTCAAACGAACCTGGCAACTGACAACTTTCTGGTATGTTGGGGCTGCAGCCTGGTATAATGGCTATGTATTTTTTTTTCTCTTAGAATCCCCCCTATTCAGTTGTGTTGTCTCTTGTATTGCACTTAGCTTGTAAGCTTACCAGAACACTCATTAACATCGTATCTATACAGCACTTAGGACAGCAAGGCAATGATTCAAGTCTGAAATTTTTTCAGATCTGTAATAACAACAACAGTAGCAAAACCAGACACATTGTAGCTGTATATTGCTCAAAGAAATTTTTCTCATAAAAAGTCCAAATTTTTTGCCATACTGTGTGCAGGGTTCTGGCTGAAAGTGTATGCTTTCTCAGTGCACTGAAGCTGCACCCTCTCCCTTTCCTCCCCTTTTGAAATGCTGAGTTGTTTCACTTTATCATCTCTTCTCCTGGCCAGTTTGAATTTTTTTACCCTACTAGTAGTGTTGGTCATGCTTGCATCCAGCCGCTTCTCCCACAGACAGGCAGATTTGTGCCTTCTTGCTAGCTGTCCCTTTCCTAATTCTTGTTTTCTAGATTGAAATATATATGTCTTCTTTGTAACTATTGTATCTTTAAAAACAAATTCTCACTGTGATAGTCTGAACAGAATTAACCAAAACGTTCATAAGGAAGGGGAGAGAAAAAGAGAGGGAAGGGAAAAAGAAAAGGGAAAAAGAAAGCAAAAGGAAAAAAAGGAAGGGGCAAGAAGGAAGAGGAGGAGGAAGGGAATGAGGAAAAAGAAGAGGAAGAGAGGAGAAGGGGAAGGAAATTCCTGTTAGTGTCTGTTATTTTGTTTATCTTAATAACACACCTCTTGGTCTGTATACAAAACCTGATTTAACTTTGGTGTTGGCCTTGCTGTGAGAACAGCTGATTGAACCAGAGAACACCTAGAGGCCCCTTCCAGTTTAAAATTTTCTGCAATTCTATAGTTGGGCTAACAATCATGAAGACATGGATCTTGCTTTGGTATGAAATTCTGAGAAGGTTGAAAATTATTGTTTTAGTCTCCATGGGCGGGACCTCATTCAACTTAACACACTTTATGTCCATGTCTAAGCCAGTCACTCAAGAGGAAGAATCATCTCCAAAATTACTTTTTGTCACCTGATTAAATGCCTAATGTGAGCTGAAATGGTCACTTTTATCTCTTCAGGATCAATATGAGAACTCCATGCAACCAACCTTCTGACGCTTGAGCTGAGAAAGATGAATTTCAGAATAAGATGTATAAGAATTACCTATTTTGTGGGAACATACACCCTTTGATGAGTTATATTTTCCTGGTGATAACTTTTTACCTTCAAGCTGACTGCATCTTTCCCCAAAATGTGAAAGGAACAAATCATACATTTGAACTGGGATGTAATAGAAACATTATGCCACGGTATAAAACCTAGTATCAAAAATGACAACCCATATTCTTTTGTGATAACTTTTTTCACTGACAAAACTGGAGGAGAAATAAAAAATTTAAAAGAAGAGCTTGCAAGTAACAAGCCCCAAAACCTCTCTAAGGAAATGGAAATGTTATTCGATGTTACAAGTCAACACTGCATTGTTGACAGAGCTCTCCCTGCCAAGCATCCATTTCCATTTATTATGTTTTTACAAATGCTGAACAAACCATCCAAGATCATATTGGGACTTAGAGCACAAGGTTATCGTTAATAGCAGGGCATTAACAATGTGCTAAAACATTACAAAACTGCTGAAACGAACTTGTGACCTGAGTGTGCTCTGGGTTCAGTGGGAACATTAAATTCTTCATGTGGTTAGGCTCTTAAGAGCTACATACTATTAATGACATCAAGAAACCATGCCTGAAGAAGCTGAAGCTCTCTGATAGAGAGGTTTATTTGACATTATGATGTAAGGAAATCGTCACTGAAGCCTTCTATATTCACTGGCAGAGCACAGGATAGTTCTGACTCAGGTAATGGCTGTCCGTCTATATTTGAAATATTAAATATTGCATAGTCTAGCTCACCAACTACTTTCTTGCTTCAGTAATTGCTATATCAAAAAAGCACTCAGGATCTTTAGTTTCATTATTTTAAACCGCAGTAATTTCATTTTTTCTCTTTTCAAGCAATGTTTAAGTATCATTGAATCATAGAATAGTTGGGATTGGAGGGGGTTTCGGAGATTGTTTAGCAGGATCAGCTAAGGCAGGTTGTACAGTTGGACAGTACTATGTCCAGTTTCATTTTGAATAACTCCAAGAAATGAGGCACCAGGACATATCTGGGCATCCTGTTCTTGTTTTAAGAAAGGCTGCAAAAAATAAAAAGATTAAATTCTTATCTCTGCTTCAGAAAAAATGCTATACACCACAACTACAATTTCAGTTTGAATTATGAAGTGTAAGAGGCAAACATGTCCTCCCTCAAGCTGAAATTCACTTTGCAACTCATTTACCCATGCTAATCAGTCAATAGATTTGCAGAAATGATGTGTTGATTTCCTCTCTTTTTAACTTAGCAATTTCTGTTGGCTGCCAAAATGAATTAAATAAAGCACAGCTCTGAGAGCTGACATACTAATCAAAAATAGCAGGTGCTTTCCCTTAAAATGCTGTCAGGAGCCCAGTTTCTGGTCCCCCTGGAGTCTCAGAAAGTGAATGTGACTTCTGCTCACATAGGAGGCTCATCTTGCTCAGGAAACATCTAAGTGCTGCCTGGGAAGCTAGACAATGTCAGGGAAAGGGACTGAAGAAGCCCTCACCATATCTTGGAAGTTGCATCAAGTCCTGACACTTGATGGCATCTGGCAGGTCAACGGGACCTTAGGCCAGCAGATATCCACCTCTACTTCATGGAGCAGCATCAGCTGCAAACGCCTCCATTTAGTCCATTGTGAAAGACAGGAGGCTATGCCCATGAGCTTTGTGGGTCTCCAAACATCTTGCCAATTAGATAAAAACACAGTGGTTCACCAGGTTTGTGGATTATGCCTGGTAGGTTTTTTCCAGCTGAAGCTACTTAAATGAATTCATGTCAAAGGACAACTGAGAAGAACTCCTTCCAGTTGAAGTTTCAAAGAATTTGCTGTTTCAGAAAAAAAAAAAAAAAAGATAAAAAAAAATCCAAAGACCAAAAACAAACCAAAAAATCCCTCATGAAACAAACATGGATTTTTTTTTCCCCTACATGGATACTTTTCTAGTCAGTTTTACAGAACTTTTCCCTACCAGGTACTACACTGTGGTAGATTGGAATTGATTTAGGTTCCTCCTGAGAAGCCACAGTATTTTTGAGACAAAAATATAAGAGTACATCACCACCAGAACTGAAAGGCATGTGTGAATATACTTAGAAATTTTACCTATTTGGAAAGATAGCTTTACTGAGTATGATAGAGCAGGTGTACTTACGTGTTATAGTGAGAAGTACAGTAAAGATATGAGAAAGGAAGATTCAGGCAAAACCTGGACAAGGCTAGAATATGATTGAAAAAAACAGAGAAAGGGAGAGAAGAGAAAGTTTCTTCATCAGATGGTAAGAAGTAACATTCTGCACTGCACTGAAAACTCATGTCCTCCCAGGGAGACAGGTTCCTACATTTCTTGTGTGCAGGAAGTACTACAGGACATGGCTCTATCTTAATTTCTTTCTTCTTACTTGCAGCAGTGTAAAGGACCCTGGATTTTGGCTAGCAGCACAATACAACTCTGGAAGTTTTAAAGCATGTAGCTGTCCTTAGAATCCTGAAGTCTCCACACACAAAATAAGTTAACAAATCACATTTAATAGCAACAGGATGTTTTCAATAAGAGTGTCTGAAACGTTCAAATATACTATTTTTACAAGCAGCAAAAAACTTACTGGAAGTCAATCAGGTTTTGTCTAGTTTTTCAAGAAGTCATCACTGCTGTATTTCAAAATACCTTTGAAAATATTAATTTTAAGCACCAGACTATCTGATAAATGCCCTAATAAAAAGGGCTTTACTAAACATGAAGCAAATCCTCATAAGTCTAAACTGATGTTTATTGTGTTTCTACAGCTGAGTTTCAAAATTGCATTTTATTTTATCTACTGGAGTCTCAGATTGTGCTACACATCAGCAATAATTGCCACTGCTTTTGCTGTAGCTGAGGAAGACAAGAGGATTCTTTGTATACCTCTTTTATGACATTGTCAATATATTAATGCAAGTTATATGAACAAACCTAAAGAGAGAAAGAGCTGTTTGTTATATTATTATCCAGGGGTGAAAGCACAAATCTTAGGGAAAAAATCCAGTAGGGATTGCAGCCAAACAAAAGGTCTAAGTAAGGCAGGCTTTGACACCTGATTATATGCGAACCCAGCAGTGTAGCCATGCAGGGATTCCCTTCTTCTGTTTGCAGACAAGGATTAAATGAGAAGTGGTGAGATAACAAGGAAGTGTATATGCTTAATGATATGCCTATTTTTTCTACCAGTTCCTAATCTGCAGCTCTGGTGATGATTGCAATTTCATCTCCAGAGAGATGCTATTCAGAAACATCGAAATGACATTCAACTGAGGGCCTTGTGTTTCTTTAAGTGTAAGGCTGGATTGTCCAGACTATCAACCGCTGAAAGGGGAGGACCTCCCATTTTATTCTGCTCTTTGCCCCTCCCTGCGTGATGCCAGACAGCAAATGGCAAGAGGAACGTAGGATCCAGGCTACTCACTTGATATGCTGTAAGAAGAGTACTTGTCTGCAGGAGGAGCTGGGCTGTCAAACCTCGATTCATCAATATGAGTGTATGGCTGCACATAAGAAAACAGTGACTCAGTGTGTGAAGAGGGCACTGGCAATTCCATTAAGAACAGATAGAGAAGCAAAAAAACTTCAAATTAGGCCAGCAAAACCCTGCAAATTAGGCCTTGCTTTATTTTATTGTTTGCTTTTGCAGAGCTGCCACCTACCCATGTCAACCTACAGGTATGTGAAGACACTTCCCACCTTCACTTGTCACAAGCCAGACTTCTAATCTCTGTTGCCTTGTAGAAATCAGTTTGTTGTCTTCTGTATGCAGGTGCTGCTGATGACACAAACTGCAGAATCTACTGATAATCACAACTTTATGGACATGGCTCAACAACTTTAAACTAGCAACTTCAACAACTATTGAGAAATTAAACCAAATCTGTACATCTTGGGTGAGCTCCTGGTGGAAGCTACATTTCTGCCTGCTGATAAATAAAGGTTTATGATGATCTTAAGGTCCTTTCCAACCCTAACTATTCTATGATTTTATGATATTAAATCTGGCGTCAGTTCCTTCTTTGTGAATGTGCTCGTAACTTGAGTATGTTAATACCTCTTGTCTAGATGGCAATTTTTGGGAGCATGAATTCTCCCCGGTTTTTAAGAGCGTCACACACCCTATACAAGTGCACCTTCATACAAGATACCCTATGTTTTTTCCAGTACCCATTCGTTGCATTAATCAGAGTATAGAGTTACTGCCAGATTCAGTCCAAAAGATTTGCACCTACACAAGAAAACAAAGTCACTGCACATGTAGGCAGAGTGTGTTGACAGACTTTAGTGAAACAAAAAATATTTATTCTCTGTATTTATTCTCTGTATTAATACAGAAAAAAGACATTAATAGGTACAGAAATCACTGCAGATCTTCATCGGCTGAAGCTTGGTGACCTGTATGAAGACCTCTTGCCTCCCTCAGAGACTGAACATTTCCTGGGGGTGTAGTGGTCTGTATCACGCCTGCTGAGCAAACCAAAAGTCCTTTAAAACTCAGCAGTGAATTAATCATGCTTGGGCCACCCGCCAGTATAAAATTAGAATGGTGTGTGACTTCTGTGTGAATTGCATATGAAGCATAGATGCTATTTGTATGTTAATAACTGTGTGGCCTCTTGCTTTTCTTATTTACGCCCTGTGCTTTTTTCCAGATGCAAGCAGGTAAAGTGACCCACATTCTCCTGACACATCGCACATGGCATTGCCCAAGCATAAAGTGTGCAATCAGTTTTTTCTCCACTGCATACAAACACAAACACACAGACAACCTTAATCACACCACCTGGCAAAGGAGCAGCTTCCCCTCCTCCTGGACTATCTGGCAGATGGCACAACAGCAGCACAGTTTCACAGCTCCAGGACCAAAGTAACAGCTGTTGGATTACCGCACACTTTCTAGAGCTTTAATCTTCGAATAAATTCTGGATCTTACCTGGCTTACCCTTTCCTCCTGTCATTCACAGAGAAGGCAGAAGCCTCAGAAAACAAGATTATGCAGGCCCTTAGCACAGCCTGAAGCCACAATGTCAGCAAGGATAAAGACAGTATAGCTAATGATTGAAATATGTATAAGGGCGCAGTCCTTCAGAATAAGAATTTTTGAAGATAATTACAGGGGCTGGAAAATTGGGTTGAGAAAGATTTTAACAGGGAAAATACTTTAGTTTCTCTAAAATGTTACCATTGAAAATGTTACAGGATGCGTTGGTCATATTTCATGTGCAATCTGAAAACATGGAGACTTGTCTGAAAGATTATTAAATAACTGTAGAGAAGGAAGCGCTTTAAAACCAAATTATCACCTCCTCTTCCCTATATGTGACTACCGCTTCTGGAGCTCATTTGTCATTAGACTAAATGGTTGTGGACAAGGAGCATCTTTTAACAAACTCCAGATGCAAAATGTATTTCCAGTGAGCAGGCATAGTAGAGCAGAATTTACATTAAAATCTACAACGGAGCCACGCTTCATTTTTTTTGTGACTCATATTTTACTTATATTAAGGGCTAGACTACCATGGCTGGTGCAATCACAACATCATATTATTAATGAACTTTCCATTATCAATGGACTCTAATTATTATTAGAGGTCTTGGTCTCATTTGATCTGAAGAAAATGCATAGTAACTTCAAGGAGTTTGAATGAAATATTCCATCATTGCATTTTTTCAGATATATTCAGTGTCATGACTCAAATTTAAGCTGGACTGTTTAAACCCAGAATAGATTAAAGAGACAGGATGGGAAGGAAATGAGTTGTTTGAAATCTGGTAAGATTTTCCTCCATGAGATCCAAACAAGACCTGATTGCATAAATCTGTCCAATTTTATTATTAATTTCCAAGATCTAAAAAGAAAAAATCTAACCCCCCACTTTATTTGGTTTATATTTAACTTTTCTTTTATACGCTTCTTCAGTTAAATGGCAATGTTAATATTTTTCTGTTACAAATGGTCTCAAACTATCATTGGTATGTAGTTAAATTGAATTGTTAAAAGCTTATTATCAAAGTTCTCATCCTAGTATTGAGAGATTGATTATTTTTTTTGAAATGTAAATGTATACTCCAAAAATTTGCTGCTTTCAATCACTTAGCCTTCTAATTTATTCCCGTAGTGGCTGAACTTCAATAAGTGCGTCCTTTTCCTGCCTTTTTACAGCTAGCAATAGACACAAGAATATCAATAAACTGCTAAAACAGCCAAAAAGAATATATTAAAGTCCAGCCACACAGCCGAAGTTATGGTTTCACCCATATACTAAAAGCCACATTTAGCCACTCTCCAAGAAAGTACTTTTAACACACAAGAAGCCCTGAGAATACTGCAGGCAGATTCAGCGCTTGTCCCCATTTCCCTGCACTGGAGGAGGCTGCTAACAGGAAAATTTCATTTCCTTTTCATTAAGCAGCTGCTGGCTGTCTGAGCTGGACGATACGGGGAGGATATGGACTAGGATGTATTCGTGAGTCCCAGGGAAAGTGCTAACAGGATTTATATGTTATCAGAAGATCACTGAAGTTCAAGAATAAGGGAGAGGCACTGACACATTTTCTAATGTAAGTGTAATCATTGGCATCAAGGACAGCCATTTCACCTAGGTTTCATGTTTTCTTATTTAAAAATAGACACATAATGATTATTAGAGATGGTTTAAGACTGGAGATTTGTTAATGAAAAATATGCCCCCATTGAAAATAATAGAAAACTTCAAAACTTGTAGGATGCTCTTATTTTAAAGTGCATTTTTTTCTCATCCGGGAAGTCCAATATCTTCCTGCCATCCGCATTCGTGATACTCTGTCACACAGCTTTGTGTTTGTTCTGGAGAAGGTGGCTACACACTATATTTAAAGACTGACCTGCATTTGGTACTTGTTGAAAGGTTACCTGGAGATGCTTCTCATTAGGATGCTTTTCTTCCCCAACCAGTGTCTACTGTGACTTGTGTGGCACTCGAAACCTCTTTGGAAAGAGTTTTCTGTGATGCCAAATGTATTTACCTGTGGTGAAAGTGGTACATAGAGATATTCATTCCTACTCCATAGGGAGGAGAATACATTTGTCAAGCCCTTCAGCTGGCTCATCATGCTTCTTTGCCAGATAATTGGGTTGTCTGTTTGCTTCTGCTTCAGGGTCATCCTGACCAGGTGCAAGAGCCTCATGCAGGTGCTAGCATGCCACCATGCACTGTTCAGGGAGACTTCAGCGCAAGTTCGTGCATCCCATCCATGATACTCCTTATTGTTGATTGGTCACTCATAAGCATGGTCTCTCCATGGGGTTCCTGACATCCCAACCAACTGGGAAGAGCCATGCT
>JBCJKH010017371.1:56064-71695 GCA_039877255.1 Loriculus beryllinus
GAAAAGTTGTTGTTGTTTTGTTTTTTTTTCCTGGGAAGAACATGATAAGCCCTGGAAAGGCATGATTCAGCATAAGGCAAGGGTTACTCCATGGCCTTTAATACACCATACGGGTTAATAAATAAACCAATTGAAAATATAATGAAAATTAAGTCTAATCCTTAGCAAATAAAATACTTGGCTACTTTGAACTGACCTCAGTATATTCTGACTTTCCTAATTTGTTCTTTGCTTTTAATCACCTAGAACCCCACTACAGTTACCTAGAAACCATAGGTGCAGTGAGAATAGCCAGGCATCCATAGTAAAGATCAGATTAGTCCAACATCTTTCAAGAATGGTTTAGAAGTAATTGAGTCTCCTTTGGGACCAGGGAATGGAAAAGAAGCCCTCTCAAGCTCTCTTTCATCTTGTTATTTTGTTTATTGTATTATCTTGTAGTCAGTTTAGATGTAACACAAAAGAAAGCAGACTCTGTCACATATTACTTCTCTTTCTCTACTCTCTTAACTTACACTCAGATAAAAGCAGCTAAGACTACAATTCTTTGATTTTATTCTAGAAGCTAGATTCTTTAGGGGTAGGTAAGTACCAGTTAATTATTAAGTTTGGAGTTCATCTCATAGCCATAGCCTTTTGGTGGTCAGAGTGATTGGGTGTTTCGTTATGAAAGCTTAGTCTCTCCTGTCAGTAGCTGGGCTCAAACAGGCATAGCTCAGTATGGGAGCTTTTCCCGACCCAGGATTTTTCTCCAGATTGGCTGAAACCATAAGTGTTAGAAGGTCCTGAGTTCAAAGAGGAGTGTGAAGAAGAAGGCTGCTGGGTGGGAGATATAGTTAAATGATGTGAATGGAGATATGAATGAATGCTGATGGATTTCTCTTTTTACTCTAAAAATGAGTTAGAAGATCAACACGAGGAGGGGATATAGCAGAAACTATGCAGAAACCAGTCTGCTCCTCATGAAATCTGTAGGGCTGAAGTGGGAGGATTGGGTTGGATGTTCTGGAAGAAAAGATGAAAATACTATCATTATACTTCTAGGGAGATTTTATACTACTTTTGTTACTGTTCTCATTACTAATATATTGCTCATGGAAGTAAACATGAGTTAGTTTTCCTCCTGTCCTCCTAGGGACAGATATGGCATTCAAAAAAGAGGGAAATTCAAAAGATGCCTGTATGTCTGTAGAGAAACCTAAACCCCAAAACTACTTGCAGCTGCCATGGGAACTACATTTATAATAAAATGAAAATATGAGACACACATAATATTTCCTCTTCTTTTGACCTGCTTGCTTTTCCTATAACACTTCCCATCTCACCAAGGTCAAACTTGCCTGTGAGCATCTCAGCCCAGGTGCTTTGCTCTCCTTGCCTCTTCTTGAGAGCCTGCACTCCAGCCCCGATACCTCCTTAGGGGTGGGTTCTTGGCTGTCCTTGAGCATTTCCACCTATGTAACTAATTCTGCTGCAATGAAATAAGCACACTCTTCTTGTCCCCTTCTTGGTACAGCTGTTTCTTTGACACGCTTCTGTCAACACTATCCTTTCCTTTCGTAGAACCCAGGTTTGGGGCTTTCCAGTGCTAGAAGGATAAAGGGAAGCAATTTTTAGGCATTGGAGTTTTGTGTTTGATTTTCTGACTGTTTATGTGTAGGCAACTAACTGAACCAAAAGACAAGCAAGAGTTTGCTTTTGCTTAAGAACATTCAGTTGAGGTACCTCTGAACTATTAGGGCTCAAAATGCTTCTGCCTACATTCAGAAATATGGAGCTCTGCCTGAGAGGCAGAGAGAAGCAGCGTAACTGTCTAGAGGCCAGGGTGAGCATACGCTTATGTAGCCTTTTCTTTGCAGCTTAAAAATTGGGACCTTAATAGGAAATGGGAAGTCATCATATGGCGCAGTGTGGGGATGTGACCCATAGCAAAGGAAGGAAGCAGCATCATTCCTTACCATCAGAGCCACACTGACTATGTGCCAGCAACAACAGCACAGCATCCCGGCAGCACTGACTTGTTCTGGCACAGGCAAAGGCTGCCAGGAGTGAAGGACTAGCATCAGGACAGACCTTCCTGCCTGTGAGCCTTGCAATAGGAAGCTCCAGGGCTGCTTTCAACATGTCTACCCTTCCTGTGCTGTTCCCCAAGCTGCAGCACCAGCTGCAATTAATCTTCTTTTACGCACTCCTCTGATCTAGCAATTGATCTTGCAGGCTACAGAAGACTTAGGCAACTGTTTTACAGTGAAAATATCACTGAAAATCAGCATGATTACTGTCTATGGGCTGGCCTCAATCTCATTTGAACCTCACCTTCTAAGTTTTTATCCCACAGGGATTTTTTCTTTTTAAGTTTTTTTTTTTTTTTTCTACTATTTTTTGTAATCTACATGTGGAGCTCACTTTCTGTTTTCCAGCTGGTGCGAGGAGGTACTAGGGCATAACAGGCAGGGTAGCCCTGTTTCCCTAATCTACATCTTTTCGTAATGAGTCCAGCAATTGAACCAGATCAAATAAAGATAGCTAGTTAACTTGCTTAATGATCAATTTTATTCCACGACATAAAGGTCTCAGAAAAGAATTGTCTTTTGATTTATCTACATTATAAGTTTAATGTTGTCAGAAAAATGTCTAAAAGACATGAGAAACACGATACCAACATTCAGTAAAGGGAGAGTTTGTCAAAATTTGAGTAAAATTAATTTATTGCATTGTTTAAAATAAAAGAAACTGAGAATAACTCCTGAAGAATTGAAACTTTCTTTTGATAAATTTAATAAATATTTCACCTTTTTTTAAGCGGCCCAATATCTTTTATTGAGAGGAAGGAATTAATTTCCTTCTTTTTTCTTTTGAATGAGAAAATAATACAAGAATTAATAGTTTCCTATCAAGCTGACATGGTGGGGTTTTGGTTGATTTTACTTTATTCTTTGAGTTTATAAATTGATTTGTCTCCTAGCTACAAGTAAAAGTTGAAAGAAAGCACAAAGTTTGCAGGCAAATTTTAAACTAGGCATTGGTATCAGAGAACTCAAATACTTGCAAGTGCCAAATTTCATGCTATAAATAAAATTTACAAAAGAAAACAAACCCACATGTGTTTGTAGTTCTGATATTAATGCACTATTTTGTTCTTATTTTAGGAAAATCATATAAACACACAGATGCAAATTCTAGAGGACAAAGTGACAGATAAGAGCAACTAGTACAGAGAAATAGAGCTCGTGAGTGCTAAGGCAGGAACCTGCCTCCTACTTCTGCTTGGAGATGTGATGCTGCTGTAACATCTGTTCCTGTAGCACTCACGCAGAGCTTGTTTGCACACCCTTTGGGGGTGACATCAGGTGCTGTGGTGTTACGTATCTGCAAACACACAGCCTTTCCTTGGTTTGGAGGGAGAAGAACAGTCCCAGACTTGCAAGAGTCTGATGGCAGCACTTTTCCTCAGGCTCCCCAGCTGCAGGTTGCTGTGTCCCTGCTTTGGCTGGCTGTTTTCTCACCCATTGCCACCAGTTGCCAGTTTGGGATTGCAGTGCTTTCTGGCACGTACTGCAGCCTCCACAGGGCTTAGGATGCATCCCCCACAAATGTCACATCAGCCATGTCTGTCTCTTCCAAACACTGGGTCTCTTCTGACTGTCTTCCTGCAGTTTCTTTCACAAGAGAAGAGACTTTCCCAAAACGTTACTGGCATCTCTTGTGGGCAAAGAGATGTACTGAAATCCCACCCTTTCCAAGCCTGCATACGGGCTGTGGGCAACCTAAACGCCTTTTCTCCAACTCATAGGTCAGCTGCCTTCTTTGCACAGGCATTCCTGCTTCTTATTGATTTTTACACTGTTGCTAGGAATTTTAACTTTGGTTTATTAGCAACAAAGTTTAACCTTTTCCCATCCTGTAGGAATAAGCTATTTCAGTAACTATACAGCACAACTATTTTGCTATATAGGAGGAAGTTTTCCTCCACAACAACGGAACATGCAGAACACAGCATTAAAGAGGCTTTACTGCCTGCAGAACACACTGCAGTGAATTTCTGCTCTTAGCCTGGCCAAATAAACATTAATATAATTTGGCCTCTTTCTCTGAAGTTTAGATTAAGGCTCGTTACATCGCAAATAAAACTGACTAAAACTGATACAAACATTTATGAGCAGTTACGGTTATCATCCACTGGCTGACAACTTGCTTTACCTCCTTAACTCAATTTTGTATCCGAACCCTTAAGGAGGGGAGAGTATAACATTTTACTTGTTGCACTACGGATAGTTTAATACAATTTCTGTCAGTAGAGTAGCTCTGACTGACTATTTAGTTCACCTCAACTGGGAATATACAGATTGTCAGGGAATCCAGTATCCTCTGATATAAGTTATTTGCAGTTAAACATACATTTTCCCACTGAAGTAGATCTCTGGCTTTGCTGCTATTTGTGTGGTTATCTGGTTTTGGAAGATGTTCCTTTCATTCTGTTGACTTTGGCAAAAGTTAACATAATTGCTTGTCAAAGTTTTGAGGCATTTCCATGAATAAGTCCTCCTTTTAAAAAATTTGAGCTGGATGTTCTCATTCAGAAGTACAAGGTTTAATAACACTTGCGGAATATTGATTATGGATTCCTACAATCAACTCTGTTGAGTTTTGTTGTTAGTCTTTTACATGGTTGAAAAACAAGCAGACAATCTAACACTAGAAAAGTAAAATGCTCACACCAGCCGTAGGCTAACTCACTTTTCCCTTGTGTTTTCACTGTGCATGATGTTTGGGATCATACCTAAACAATTGTCAGTCATTAAACTCTATGCTTCAACCCAATTATACTAATGCAAACCTGACATGATGCTCAGGCATTAGGTAATTTGCAACCTGTTTCTTTTTCCTCTGTTCTCAAGGTCTCTTTTACAGGCTCATATTGCTGAATACTGGTCTTAAAGCTCATTATTTCAACCACTCTCCCTCTCCTTCAGGAGTGTGTTTTTGAAGCACATCATTTGCACTTACTGTACTTAGCCTTAGATTATGGGAAAATCTCTGAGCACAAGACTGGCCTTACTTTTACATAAAATAAAACAAACACAGAACATGTGGTGGAGAAGCACACATCAGGTGCTGTGAGATTCAGGGCACATTCATTCAATGTATATAGAGCTAGTCCAAAGTAGTCATTCCCAAAATGCGTACTGGACAGATGCAGGATCATCCGCACCATCTATGTTGCTCTGCAAGTACTGTCCTGCTTGGCTTCAACACTTGCTAATGACTGAAGAAGTCGACATTTTATGTGTTTTGATGTCCAACTGTAGATGACAAAATTAGATATTAAAAAAAAAAAAAAAATCAGCCTAGATTTGGAAATGTGGCTACTAAAACCATGAAAAAAAAGAAGAATTATGAAGAATATACTTGTCCACACACCAGTAACTAAGCTCAAAAAAGGGAATTTTACGGGAAAAACATTATGGCTTCTAATGCATAGGAAATGAGGCCATATAACCCTACAGTCCCTTTAGTCTTAAAAGTTATGAATTTATTTAAAATATCATTTCTCATTATGCTGTTGTTGTTAACACACATGCGCCTAGGGTTCTTCAGGTGGGCCAAAAATGTCCTAGTGTGAATAATAACCATGTTCAGAGAACAGTAAAAAATTTCCTGACATCAACAGAAATGTATTAGCAGGTGGTGCTTGCAGTGTTGACTCTGTCTGGTTATTTAGAAAGCATTATGATATTACCTATTGCTGTCCTTGATGCTGCTTGTAGGGATACACAAATGCTTTGGCCTACTCCCTGTTACAACAGAGACCCCCAAATGTATACTCAGAAATTCCAAATCAAGAAAGAATATACTCTGTGACTGGACAAGAACAACAATTTCTGCAGCTGTCCAAAATGCCACAGATCTTTGGAGAATAAATCTTCAGAACTATTTTTAGTCTTTGCTTCATGTCACCTTTGCAACCTGCTAACCATTCTTTCTCGAAGGATTTGAGGCAGGCTGGATTATCAAAAGGAAAATGAAAATACTTTGCATTTATCTGCACGGCAGTATCTTTAATTATGTAGCATTTGGTATTCATCCTTCTCTGCCTTCTTGCTAAAAATAGTTTCAGTTATCATGAAATTCCAGATCATGAAGGTTGAGGACATAAGCACACACAAAAAAATTAAACAATATGAACAAATTCTAGTATACTACTCACTAATTTGAGTAGTGTTTTATTCAACAAATAATTTCTTGGATCAATAAAGCAATTTTTGTGATGAATAATGAACCAATATGAAAAGTGTGAGGATAAGGACACAGACTCTACCAGTAAGGCTATTTATGGAGTAAATGCTATTCATCAGGACTAACAGCGACAGAATGGATCTTGGAGTGAATTATTTCAAGTAATATTTGAAATAATGACTCTGTTACCCAGAAAAATATTCCCCAAAGAGAGGAATGACAAAAGATATTGTTGATCTTTATTTTGTACTTTAATGTTGTGTATTTTGGCCATCTCTTCTCTGCCAGGTGAATTTCTGTCTTCTTCCTGTGAAAGCTATGATATCATCTAGCAGCTATTACAAGCAGTTGTCACTTTTTACAAGATCCCAGCTGTTTCATTGTAAGAATAAAAAGACATTGGGTACCTGCCAATTAAATAAATGGAATTGCCATTTTCATTTATTACAGTAGCCAGTTTGAGTTGTATTCATAATGTTTTTTGTTAATGTAGATAAAATGACAGCACTGGCAAGTGAAAGTAAATGTTTTTATGAGCAGAATATGTGTGTTAAAATATTCAGTCTTTTCAGCAGATTCACAGCTGCTTTGGTTTCAAAATGCAAATTTTGAATGATCATTAATGTACTGGTATCCCCTACCTGTCCACTGATACCAGATCGCCCACTTCTGCTCATCTTCTGGGTTTTGGTGCATAATGATCAATAAGAGGGAGGGTTCCATGGGCATATTTTCCCACCTACTTCCTATTCCTGCTTTCCAGTTAAAATGCTGAATACAATTACAAACCCATTAAGCAGTGTTAAAATGCATTAATATCAGAGTGTTCTTTTTCAAAACTGGATCATTTTACAGCAGAGCCACATTTTTAGTGTACTACAGGAAGGCTTACAGAAAGCAGATATAATCTGCTGCTGCATTTTTTTAAAAAATACTTCCTGTAGAGAATTAAATGCATCACAGTTTCTATTACCTACACAAATTCTACTATAAGAAAAAGAATGATTGAAAACAGTTTTTAATTTGTTGCACTTAGCATCAAAATGGGACACTATTTTAAGATGCCATAAATGTCTTATTGCCAAGCTTAGAGACACCACTCATGGAGTCCCTTTCTGGGACAAAGGCACAAGCCTGGGACAAAGGCAAGAAAGTTTGTGAAGGGGCCAGTGGCTCTTGAAGGAGGAAGAAGAGTTCAAACATGGCTTTGTGCAGTTCTAAATCATGTCCTTAATGTCCAGATTAAGGAAGGCTATTAAGGAAATGGTAATATTTACTGGAAGAGGGTGCAGAGACTTCCAAAAACAAAACCCCTTTCAACAGAGCATCCTAAAACTGAGTCACTCAACATCTCCTGTGACCTCTGAATACATATGCCCTTGAGGAAGGTAAGTATGAATAACAGTAAGTGAGCAGAGAGCATTCTCCTCCTTAAGCAGATGCTGACAGAGTGCTCCACTCACCGCTGTGTCACCTGGGCTCTGGGATACTTTACTTGGTACACACCAAGCCCTTACCATGAAGAAGTGAAAAAAATGGATTAAGCTAAAATGAACTTTATCTGAACTGACTGTTTAAAGTCTGAACTAGATTTTTCCCAAGGGTCTGTAATGTGTTTTTAACCAGTAATAAGAGCAATAGCTAGGCTTAAAATGCTGAGCCACAACCAGAAAACGCAGCTTCTTATTAATTAGAAACATACCCCTTCAGCAAAATTTCAGGCAGAAAGCAAGAAGAAAACACGAAAAAGTAAGACTATAAGACAAAGCAGAAAGTAACCATTTAACACACTCTATGTTGTTCTGTTTTCCCCTTTCTGAAATGTTTATACACATTTCTTGCACTAATATTCAAATATCTGTAAATGCATGCTCCCACAGAGCACCTTATGCCAGGCAGAGAAAAGATGGTTATCCCTATTTCATGAGTGAAGAAATGAGGCAGGAGAAACCTGTGATCAAAACAAGAATGGAACTCCTGAAGAGGCAACATGTCCAAAAAGAGACCTAAACACTAATTGGCCTTTCTTATGCTTCATGACTATCATTGGTACAGATAACATAAATTCTACTTGAGTACTGAATTGGTTTAAAGTCACAGAATTTGGGATGATTCTGTATATAATAAATGATGGGATTTTATTTGTCCTCTCACTTTTATAGCCCTTAAAACGTGTTTCATTTCCAGTTTCAATGTTTTCTATGCAATTCTGAAAACTGGAACATGTATATATATTATGCAAATAATATATGTAATGTATTTCATACATATTCAATGAAATATTATATTCTTATGCAAGATAGCAATTCAAGCAACTAGAGATTAAAATAATTTAATTGTACATATATAGAAATCGTATAAGTGGAAGTGAATTGATTTTTATCTATTTCTCTGTGTATTTATGTATGCATGCATATGTATACTCTGACCTTGTAAAAAGAAATCTATGAAAATTGGCAGGAGTCATTTAGATATAGATGAATGAAATGACATTTGAGGTAATTACAGAAATAAATGGCAACTGATTAGCAACTCATCACAAGAATAAGTTTACACTAAAGATAATGGAAAAATGGAAAAAAAAATAATGTTAAAAAAAAAAAGAAGTTTCCAGTCTATAAAAGCCCCCTTCTTTCTGTCCTTCCACCTCTCTCTGCAAATACTACATTCACAGCCCTTCTGCCATGCCATGCCCTTAGCCAGACCTTGTCAGGCAGGCTGTGGGGGTCCCACCTCCCTGGGCAGGACAGCCTGTCCCCCAGCTGCCTCCAGCCCTTCTCCCGGGATGGTGGGGTTCTGGAAGTTACCCCTCACAGGTTGAGGGAGACAGAAGGGATTAGGAGGAGCAGAAAGGGCTTCAGATCTGCTTTCTTTGCTCTCCAGACCCTCTGGCCAATCCCTTTACAAGAAAGCCTTACTTCAAACAGATTTAAATCGCTGTTTTCCAGGTGTCTCCCATCTGGCTGGTAACCCAATATCCTAAGGGTTCATGTACCTATTTTTCTTAAATTTCCTCAACTTCCCTTTCCTCTGCATCAACATCTGGCGTCAACCTAACCACAAGCTTAAACACATCTTCAACTATGTTCAGGGCTATTTTTCATTAGCAGTCAGGCTTTTTTTTTTTTTTTTTTTATTTGAATCGCAGTCATTGTAATGATATTTTCATAGCATTCAAACCTCATAGGCTTTGCTGAATGTAGGATTTTATTACTCTTTCTACATGACTAATATTGCTTATGTCATTCATGGATCACAAAAAAAAAAAAAAAAAAAAACAAAAAAAAAAAAAAAAAAAAAAAAAAAAAAAAAAAAAAAAAACCCAAACTATGCATCTCCATCTCTTTCAGTAGACTTAAACAGGGATTAACATGAACTGTTATGCCAAGATATCTCTGAAAGAATGCTAATTTCAAAGCAAGTAATGAAGAGATTAGGCACAAATGCCATCCAGAAGCGGAACCTAACTGCAGTTTCTTTTCTTACATTTCAGCATAACTTTGACACCTCAGACTCTTATAACCAATGCAATCATACCTGATGGCAGGTGAAAGCAAAATAACCTAGCAAATTGTGTTTGTTTTGGTATTTTTTTAAGAGAACTTTGCAGGTTGCAAGCTACAGTTGATTTAACAAGGCTGGGATGATGCACACAGCTTCTATGTTAGGATATAAAGGAGAAAAACATTCTGGTAGTTGATGGTAACAAATCTGGACTCAATTCTATTTGTACGAGCTAAGGGCAAAGCATCTTTGTTAATCCTGCCTCAGTTACCCAGATGTTAAAATATGTTTGTCCTCTTCAGGGATGTTAAGATACATCCACTTAGGATGAAAAGCATACAGTGACTGTCTCAGAATTAAATAGAAGAATATTAACACAGCATTGCATCATTAGTGTATATTGATAAAACAAATTCTTTTGTCAAGATTTTTAAAAGTAACTAATAGTTCTGGATGACTTCTGAGTGCTTTAGTTTCGGTCCTTCTAGAAGGACTGATTTTCTAGAGGTGAGAGCTCAGTGCAAGAGCAACTGCCTTTTAACATATCTGAGTCTGAGCAATGTGCTTGAGCTGAGTTTTCCAGAGCCACTACCTGTGAAAATACAGAAGGTATTCCAGAATAATTCTAATATTTTAATATATTCTAATAATTTCTAATTCCAGAAAGGTATTATCTGTATGTTTACTGTTATTTATTTACACAGATTCAAACTTACCATATTCAAACAAAAAGTAACTCATTTTTTTCGATTTATTAGGAGATCTCAAAAGCAATTCATATGAGGTTACCATTTTAAAAAATCAGCAATGCTTCTAAGATGTATCTTAGGGCTGCTGATTTTACGTGTTAAAGTCAGACATTTATTTCTTTCCTAAGAATTGAAGAGTCTGTTTCTGCTCTGCTTCTAAGTCAATGGGGGTTTCATCACTGTTTTCAAGGACAGGCAAATTAGAGCCCAGATTTGCATCTGGAACTATGTACAGTTGGGTGTTCAAGTGGCATACAACTTGTCACCACAATTATAGTAATTTTAATCAACCTCATTTGCTGTTTGCTTCTCTGAGATTTCCAGGAGAATTTGCTCAACTGCACTTTCAGTGTTCATATCTCTCTACCCTTTCTGCTTTACAAGTCATGCTTTTATTCTGTCATTCCTGCTGCAGCTGAACCACAGCATTTTAATAAACCTCTTGTTACCCACGTTTTCTATCCATATGTCATTGACTTGAGCAGAGCAGTTTGTCGGGTTAATATTTTATACACATTGTATTTAGACTATTACTTAGCTGATCCATAACAGGGGATTATAGTGAGGGGTAGGAATATTGAGTGGCTTTTTTTTTTCCCCACGTGTCTGTCTCCAAGACAACTAGATGGCTGTATTTAAAAGAGCACAAAGACATGAACAAGTAGCTCATCCAAGTCTTTTAGCAAGTGAATGCTCTGTGGTTTTGCATTTTCAGGCAGGCCTTTCACTCTATCCCCCTGACATCTTTTACCTCAGGCTCTGATGAGTGGGAGCTCTGACTGGTAGGCCAGCTGATAATTGCAGCTATTATGCTGCTGTTAGTGTAACTCTAGTTCCCTTTTGTTTCTGGTTTTTATCTAGTCTAGTTTGAGAGTTTCACTACTGATAGTCATATTTTAAAACCACAATGATGGTCTTCCTTTTTTCCCCCTTTCAGTCAGGATTGGTGATTATTAAATACATCCTCTCTCCAGTTCAGCCTGCTTGCAGTGATTTTGCAAAGCACACGCTAGTTTGTGATCTTGGATTTAGAAAGAAAGATATATAAATAACGTGGCCATAACAAAAGATCCCTGGGAACCATAAATTAGCAGTAGAAAATGCCTGGCAGCCCTGCAGGCAGTCCTCATGCTGTAGCCTCAGACAGACCACTAGCAGCTAAGCAGAGGTTACAGCTCACTTACAGACTAACCGTGATCCAACATTAATCTGAATCTGCTTCTGAAATTCAGCTCAGCACTCTCTGGATTTCCTCCCTCTCCTTGGCTCTGTCAGCAATAACACTGTGCACTGGAAATGTAATGTTTGAGTGGTCAAGCTTCACTGCTCCCATGTATATTTTTTGGCCTAATAATTACATTAGGGGTGTAAAATATGTAACATAAGGTTCCTGTGAGAGTTTGCCTCTGAGCAAAGTGCTTTCACATGTCATGGGGGTTTCAAAGTATGTTCAATGTAAGACCTCAAACCTATCCAAACAACATATTTAGATGGGCACTGTAAGAAAGAGCACGCTGTTAAGCTTTATATGAAGCTTACTGCAGCTCCTGCAGATAGCTGTTTGCAATGCCTGTGCAGCACCAATTTTTATTAAGACTGTTTTATTCCTTTGAACATGGGAGACACAAACTTCTATGAGTCAGATAACCTTCCAGGGGGTTCATATTCCAGAAGGATAACATCTGTACAGACTCAAAAAAACCCAGCATGCTATTTCTATCTTCTCCCTAATATGATTTACCTTGCTTTGTTTCAGACTTCTGTACTTAACCCTCTCTGTGAGCTCCATATTACCAAATTCCTGAAAGGGGAGACCAGAGTACTCCAGTCATATTAAAAGAAGATTTCATGTACTGGTGTTTCCGAAAATTCACATCCACTTCATATCAGTTAATCTAGCTGTGAAGGTAAACTTCTGTTGGATCCACATTGCAGACGCTTTACTGGTATGAATCTTGACTGTAAATATTCCTATAAAAGGGATTGTTGTCTTAATGTGATTTGCAGGGAAAGTGAAGTAGTGGCAATCCTCAGTCCAGAATTTTTGTGAAGTAAACTGAAAGTCTGAGTCCTTTGTAAGGCTCAGGTGGTGTTCTTCAGAAAGTTTTAGAAAGCTGAAATGCATTAATCTAATTGCAAATAAGATTAAAAAATAAAAGTAAGTCTATGAAAAACACATCTTAACCAGCCATCCCAAGCTTTTATTTTTCTTTTTCACAGCTAACATTAGCAGATATAATAACATAATCAGGAATGTTTAAGTACACCAGTGCAATAAAATGTTTTAAGGAGGTTAAGATGAAACAATGAAATTGTCCAATCAAAATCTGGTTTGGACAGAAAATACATTTCGTAAATAGGTGTCTTCCTTCCTGTTTTCCATAGAAGGTCTTTTTTTCTCACGCATACCCGGTAAAATCTGCAAATCAAAAAGGTGTTCCTTCAAACAGAATCTTTGGATTTCACTTTAAATGGGAACAAAGATTTTAAAGAAATCCTGGGAATAATAAACATTAAAAAAATCAACAAAATTTCTCCCATTTCTCTGGCATCATTCTGCTTTGGAATAAACATTATCCCTAAACTATCGCCAAACTTTTAGCTGGTTCATTGAAAAATAAGTATATACAAGCAGGCCAGTTCTTCCTGTTTTCACTGACTCCTGGTTCTGACTGATGTCCAAGGGAATACAGTTGTCTCCTGGTTCAGCAGGAAATAGGAAAGCTGAAACCAAACCAGAAAATAACCTGAGGCAGGGTAAAAGGAGATAACAGTGATGTTGATTTTTTTTTATTATTATTATTATTTTTTTAATTTAAAAAGACAGGAAAAGATTGTGTCTGCCTTTTCTGTCTTCACTCAAGGCAAAATAGGGGGGAGTGAATGAAATAAAGGAGATGAAATGAAATAATAAGAGAAATAATTTCACTTCATTATTATGAAATAATAGGGTGGCTTAGATAAGCTGTCTCAATGAAACCCAGTGCACACAATGGACAGCACTGAGCTGAGCAGTTCACAACCAGGATGAAGCAGGAGATGAGCTGTTCTTCAGAGGGTCATGGTCCTTCAGGGATGTTCTTAGACATGCACAAAAAAACCCAACAACAACAACAAAAAAAAACCAACCCTGAGGTGCAACCTTATCCTACCTCATACACTTTCTTATCAAATGGAGGATAAGAAAGCCTGGAAGAGGTCTTCTCCCTAGCGCTATTGCTCACATTTTTCCTTGGTGATGACCTATGGAGCTGCCTGAAATTGCCAAGGATCTCAAGAACTACAGGCATGGCAGACTTCCAGATGAGTCTTGCAGTAAAGGAGATCCTTTCTGCTCTGCTCATTATTTTTCAAAATTATAAGCGTCTGTAAGAACTTGGCATTAATCATCTACACAGGTTAGCATTTTGAAAGCCCTTTATTTGCTTTATGTGTGTCTCTGAATATATATGTCATTAAACCTTGGTCTGATTTAGAGTCAATGGCAAAAAATCCCTTGGATTTCAGCATGTTTGGGATAAAAATATATATATGCATACTCATACATTTTTTTTCTTCCACATCAGCAGTAAGAAAATATTTCTGGTACCAAGCACTGCCATTTTTATTATCCCATTCTGCTTTTCTCACTTTTGCAAAGAGGTGGAAGGATTGTTCTGTTTGTTACAAGGTTTTACAGCTGGGATCAAGCTGAGTAAGGGAAAATTCAGACTGAATACTAAGTAAAACTTCCTGAAAGCAGAAGCTATTAGGCTATGTAATAATATCCCATGGGAAATGGAACAGCTCCATCAGTTGTGACATTCAAAACTAGACTGGACAATGCACTAATAAATATTCCATGGGGACAATCCTGCATTGTCATAGGGGTGGATGAGGGGATCTGCAAAGTCTTCCCCATACCTAAGTTGTCCAATTCTATGATGCAGAAAAATGTCACGCAGTTGAAGAAGCTAAAAACTGGAGCAGCTCTGAGAAACACAAAACATCAGTTTATTCCAAGTCTTCACTGGTGTAAACTGTTTAATACTTCTGGGGCCTTGACCTCCAAATTCATTGTGAACAAAAATAAGTTTTCGAGTTTCACAGTCTTGTAACACTGATATAGTCAATTTAGCTCAAAAGGTCTTTAGTGACATTCACACATCCTCTTTTCTAGCTAGAATCTGCCCACATTGATCAATAGAGCTGAACTTCTGCTATTCAGATATTCAGTGACTCACTGTATAATTTCAAATTAATTTATATTTTATGATTAGAATTTTCCAATTGTGATATTAAACAAGCATTACAGGGCGTAACACACTAAACCACCATGGTTTAATTGCTAAGAGTCCCTTAAATAAGGTAATTCACATTGTTTATGATACAATACATTTGTTACTGTTTAACTTTCTTCAGCCTGAAAAAAATTGTTTTGCTCCATGACCACTCTATGCAGCAATTTCTGCAATTGTGAAAGTTGTGAGCCTGGGAAGGATGCAACTGATGCATTGCCTTCCTTGAAGCTAACAGCCCTAACTATTTTCAGGAAATTCACTGTACCCCAGTGACCTGCTGGTCAGAGAGGTACTGAAGCATGTTGCTCTGAATGTCAAATAAAAAGAAACAACAAGGGTAGAGATGTAGCCAGTGGGTACATGCCAAAAAAAAGTTACTCATTTATCATCAGATCTTCTAGTCAACTATTCTGCAAAGTATTTGAAGAATTCTGACTGTGAGATTGTTTCAGTGATCAAAATTCTGTAGTACCTTGAAATAAGAATAAAGTTTTCTCTAAAAAAATAAATTATTCAAAATGATCATAGAATCATAGAATAGTTAGGTTGGAAAGGACCTTCAGATCATCCAGTTCCAAACCCCCTGCCACAGGCAGGGACACCTCATACTAAACCATGTCACCCAAGGCTTCATCCAACCTAGCCTTGAACATCGCCTGGGATGGAGTATTCACAACTTCCCTGAACATCCCATTCCAGTGCCTCACCATCCTCACAGTAAAGAATTTCTTCCTTACATCCAGTCTAAACTTCCCCTGTTTAAGTTTTAACCCATTATCTCTTTCTATCACTACAGTTCCTAATGAAGAGTCCATGACCAGCACCCCTATAGGCCCCCTTCAGATACTGGAAGGCTGCTAT
>JBCJKH010017372.1:0-18122 GCA_039877255.1 Loriculus beryllinus
GTGCTCCATCCCTGGCAGTGTTCAAGGCCAGGTTGGACGAAGCCTTGGGTGCCATGGTTTAGTGTGAGGTGTCCCTGATTATGGCAGGGGGGTTGGAACTGGGTGATCTTAAGGTCCTTTCCAACCCTAACGATTCTATGATTCTATGATTCTCCACAATATAATAGTATAAGACTGGATTTTCTGCCTTCAGCCAAACAAAAGTCTTCTTTGAAAATGGTGAGGGGTTTTCTTGAGATGCTTGAGTCCCTGTTTGAGGAGCACAGAAAAAGAAGGGTAATTCATTTCCATATTTACAAGGCTAACACATGTTGTAATCCTGTAGGACAAGAAGTAATTATTTCAGACAGTGTTATTTTTTCAGTGATGTTCTTATTGTATTATGTAGCACTTTAGAGCCCGGGGAATCACTCCCCTTCACCAAAGAATGCCGTTAGCCTCAAACACATGTTCAGAGGCTTTGCTGAACTGGGGTCCTCAGGGTTTGATCTTGCAAACGTTTCCTTCCAGGCATGTTTCTGAACTACCACAAGGCATTTTTTAGACTTCAGCAACTCTAACCACAGCGGTGAATGCAGCGCTTGTCACAAATTGTCTGCAGGATTAGGTCCCACATGGCTGAAAATAATCACTAAACATTTTGTTTGCAAAAGCAGGACTGAAGGGGCATCACCATGTAAAGATTCATAGCAGGAGGTTTGATAGCCAAGCCCAAGTGGGCTTCTTCCTTCCAAAGCAGAGACCAAGCAAGTCACCTCATTTGGTAGAACAGAGATGCAACAGAGCCCTCCAACACCATCAAGCTTTAGGTTTAGAGCCATGACTCACAGAATAATTTAGAGTCCCTGGAGTTCTCTGGTCCAAGGAGGACCAATCTTAAAGTTAGATCCAGCTTCAATTTGAAGCATGTTCAGCTGTGGTCAAGGTATCTCCAAGGATGGAGGCAGCCTGTTTGCAGGTGTCCCTTTGCCTCTCCTACTCCCTTTGCCTTTTAGGATCATGAGGCTTATAGGTTTTTTTAATTGCCCAACTTCCCTTTGTCTGAATGGCACGAAGCTCTCAAGACACTTTGCGCTAGTGCCTGTAATAAAATTAGAGGGTTTTTTTTCCTGTCAGTGTTGCTTTCCTTCCTACTTTCCTCTCTAATCAGATAACAAGGGATCAATCTGCTCTGCCACAGGAGGAGGGGCGTGGGGGAAGGAAGGAGGGAGGCAGGGAAGAAAACTGTGTGGTCTTACTGTCAGGCTGTCCTGGCCTTCTCTGAACACAAAGGCAAGTAACAGAAAACACATAAGATGAACAGCGTTTTCTCCCTGCAACATACTGAAGAGTGACAGTGCAATTAATTAATTAATTAATGGCAGCATCAGGCAGTACTCCTCCTTTAAGTTCTGTGGCACATTCACCCTTCCCCATCCTGAAATCTGCCATCTCCTTCGCCTAGCGCATTTTGCACATTTTATCTCCTTTCCTGCACAGAATCGGGTCTCAGTGGAGAAGTTTTACTTGGCCTTCGGATACGTAGGAGCCAAGCGACCTGCAGTTGTGTCCGCTGTGACTGATGCACTCCTCTCCTACCTCTTGTCTGCTTTTCTTTCACCTTGCTCTTGATTCCTCCCGGGATAACTGATTTCTGTGATTACTGTGGATCTCAGCCAAGTTCAAGCCCTGTGTAAAACAGGCCCCATTTGTAAGAGTTATGATTTGCAGCTGTGGGAACCCAGAGCTTTTTTGCACTTGATCCATTGAGAAATGGGTGCCTAACAAGCAGCTGAGCACCTTGTCCTTGGCGTGCACTCTACCAAACATCAAGGTTGTACATATGCATCTAGATATATGTGCGGACATGGAAAAAGAGCGCTGTTTTCATTTGCATTCCTTTTGTTGAGTGTGATGTGCATTATGCATTGATTTAGCTCACCAGGGCTGAGGAAAGAAAAGGGTATGATAAAAAAGATGCAGAGATCAATAAAAAAGAAGGGGAGGGGGAGAGAAAGTAATATGAAAAGAGATGAGTAAAGGCTGATAGACATATTGAACCGCAGCTGGGAAGTTGCTGAAGAACTTCTATCTACCCTTAAGTTTGCCAGGTAATTTATGGGGTTTTCAGTCACATCTTATTAATGCTGTTATTGCTACACTTTATCTCCTTTGCTTATAAGGGACTCTTCCTAAAGCCTTTTTACAGCAAAACAGGGCAGTGCTTCCACTCACTTCCACATGTGAGTGGTCCTGCTGCAGAATGTGAGTGTTTCAGGTTAGACACACATATCCCTGCTTGGTTGGATCAGGGCCTCAGGGATGTAAAAAACAAAGAAAAGACACAGGGTAGAGAAAAAGAGAAAATAAATACACCTAGCTCTTGAATTTACCTCCAGTTTCTGGCATCTTGAAGCATTAGACCCCAGTTCAGGGAAAAGTATGATTTTAATTTGACGATGATCCTTAAACACCTTTTCTCTCACTCCTGCTTGGCCTCAAGTGGTTTTTTGCTACCTTACAAATCTGGATCTGTCCTTCTCCTCCTCAGAGGCCTCTCCCTCCAGCTGTGAGCCTTACCTTTGTGGGAGCTCTATCCTTTACCTCTCCCATTATCCATAAATTAAGCATAACACTTTCCCCTAATCTTACTGTTTGGCGGGCTGCATTGCATTCAGGGAAGTGATTAATATTCATGAGCTTGCTATCTCTGTTTGGTGCATAATCCTCTAGAGAAATTGCAGTGTTAAATGAGTGACACAAACCTAGTTTCATATGTCTTTTCTTTCCTTTCCTTTCTTTCCTTTTCCTTTTTGTTCCCCTTTCTGACAGAGGAGTAATGTGCTTAAAATAAATTGATGGATGACCATCCATACTCATTGTGGGCATGCTTTGAGAGCGTGCCTCTCTCCCATCCTCTCTCCCTCCGTCCCTCATACCCCTGCACAGGACCACGGCTTTGACTGCTGAAACCCTGGCCCCACACAGCTAATGGTGATTTTGCTTTCTTTCATGAACATTAAATAGCCCTTGGCTGACCCTGCTCAGAGCTTTCAGTAGAACAACAGCATGGGAGAAACTGAGCCACCTTGCAAGAGAAACTCAGCATCTCACAGGGCATCAATAAGACTAAAGCATTGACCAAGGAGCTTGGGAAAGAGTATTGCTGTCGATTCAGAAGCTGAGGTTCTATAGCAGAATTTAATGGCAAGTAGCAGTGATTTTACTGACTGGGGCCATTCAGATGATATTTGTGTGAATCAGTCAGTTTAAGGCAAATGCTTTGAAGCTGACAGTTTCGTGGGAGTGCGGCTACATGTTCTAAAATGTCTAAACACTCATTTGGCAAGTTAGTAATCACAACATAGTCATAAAGTCTCTCAAAGTGATTTTCAGACTGTCATCATTAATAGTGCAATGTTACCAGGGCCAGCTGAGCCGCAGAGCAGGGAAAGCAGGCATCTCAGGCAGCAAAACACAAAGGACAGATGCTTTTTTGTGGGGGAGAATGTGGGATGGAGTGGTATTTGCCTGCATTTTTCTCTAGGCCAGTGACTCCAGCCCAGTTCATTCCGACTTTGGTTTTAAGGACACACCTACAAGGAGAGCCCAACAGAGGGATTACTCCTTTGCTTGTTGCATCCCTCACGCATTGCTCTCCGTGGATCAGTGCTTCCGTTGGCTGGCCATGCTTCCCTCCTTAGAGCATCCTCTGTGACTCAACAGCAACTTGCTGTGTTTAGAGGATGCTCTGAGCACAAGACCTTCCTTTGGAGTAACATAATAACATCCAACCACACTCACAAGCAGTTTGTGCTCCCTGGTGACTGGCACCACTGTTGTTTTTTTTTTCCTCCTGGGCTCCTTCCCAGCTTCCCAAGGAAGTGGGCCAGGTGTCGGGAAGGGGCAGTCTTCTTGCCTTCATAGTGGCTGCTGCCATGTGTGACAGAAGCCTCAAGATTTTCAGTCAGACAGTCTCCAAGTTTAGTTAACAAATCTGTGTAAGTCTGAGGAAAGACTGAAACATTCTCAGCCCTGCTTTTCAGATTTATCTAACCACCCAGGGAAGGAAACAAGATTAGGAGTGACCAGAACATGTACTGTCGTGCTTTTAGAACATGCGTAGTTGGTGGAATGCCACGTTGGCTCCTTTTGGCAAGCCACAGAGCTGATAAGGTCTTACTACCACTGCCAGTAATGGGAAATATCCTTTCTCTTAAGTGACAGAGGCTCGTGTTCTTGGAGGTGAAATATCCGATTTCAGTACCGGGCTCTGCGAGAGAGTTGTAATTGTATCTGTCTGCAGCATGCAGATCAATTGCATAATTATTGTGCCCCAACCGCTATATCATACCGAGGAGCCAGCTCACGCCAGACAAAGGACAAGCTCAGGAATGTATTTCAATGAAGCAACTGAGTTACTAGGGAGCCACGTTCTGCATTCTGCCCTGCTTGGTTCAGGAGATGCTCAGACACGATTGTCATGTTGTGCAGGGAGAAAAAAGCCTCTTGTGAGGCCCCAGGATGTGCTGTAGTAGATTGCAACACCCGTGTTGCCTTAATTTCCAAAGTGTCTGTTTTATTTCATGGAAGGAAAACGTCACCATTTATTGATACGCATCTTTATTCGGCAGGGTCTGCCCAAGCTCTGTGTAATGGCTTTTCCTCTTCTCAAACCCGAACATCCAGGAAGGAAAATAACTCTCGAATATTTTACTGTAGCAGGAAATCTCTCTCTGGCTCTGGCTTCTTCAATATTAAAGAAGAGATTAGCAGATATCCTGGAAGCAGGCCAGGTTATTCACTCTCTTCCCACTGAAGCCAAAGGTGAAACTCCCATAGAAATAGATGGAGTAGGTTCTGCTATCACTCAGCTGCGGGGTTCTTGTGATCTGCAGTGGAATTATTTCTCCTTTTGTGATAGAAACCTCTGGATATGTTTCTTCTCATCTGTAAACTTAAACACCAGTGCTGGAGATAGAATCATAGAATCAATAGCTAGGGTTGGAAAGGACCTTACAGTTAAGTGACATGGTGGTAAAATCCTGCTTCTGCACAAGTTGCTGACTTGGGTGAGCCTGTCATTCATCTCTCACTGTGTCTGAAAAGAGCTGGACACCTTTGGACAGACCTCCCAGGGGTTAAAATTAAGCTTGCTCAGTTCCAAAATCTTGTTACTTTGAGACAATGCTTCTGCATTTTTGTACCCTTCTTCCCCCTCTTTTTTCTCTTTCGGACAAATAGTTATGTGGCGTGAGGCTTGATAGAGTTGGAAACATCCCCAAGTAAACAGCTGAGCTTAAAAATACTCCTGTTTTTTTTTTTTTTTTTTTTTTTTTTGTCTGGCCTTTAAAAAAAATAGTAGTTATTGCACAAAAGAAGACTATGCTGATGCCAATCACTGCGTTCCAGCTGAAAACAGGAAGCTGCCCCGAGTGTCTGTCCCCAGCACTTTGACTATGCGGCTCAGACATTCAAAGTCTCAAGGAGGATGTGCCCTGTACTACGAATTGGATCCCTTGATCTCTTTTTTTAGTTTTTAATGAGGTGGAAGGCTGCCTATGACAGATAAGTGTTTATTCTGCGTGTCTGCTTCCTGATCTGTACCAGACTTCATTCATTTTGCTGGGGATTTTCCAGCCTCGCTTCAAACAGGTAACTGTGATGGGGAGATACCTGCTCATCCAGACCTGGGCTGGCAGGTGCTTGCAAGCACTGACTAAACCCTCTGCCTTACCTTGTGCACCCTTTTATCTCTAAGCCCCACATGAGGGGCTTGTATTTCAATCCAAAATCTGCCTTTTGCACTGTGCTCAAGCAGCTGAAGAAGTAAGGAGATACAGAGTTCACACAATGCACAGGAGCCCTAATGCAGTAGTGAGCAGGCCAAGTCTTGCTAGCCTGTCTTCCCAACAAATCTCCCTCTCTGGGTTGGTGTCTGCCACGGAGCATTTAGGGATTCCTAGATGTTGCTGAACCCGAGGCTTCCTTTTCCCCAAGCAAGAGCAACTTTGGTTTGGCCCCAACATTTTTGTGCCTTCAGTGAGAACGTTGTCAGGGAAAAGGAGCTCAGGCTGCTTGAATGAATACATGTTCCCCGAGTTCAGCTCAGGATCCTTTAGCATCTGTTGTCAATCCCCAGAGGTGCTGTCTCTTGCCAGGTGCTGTGCCTGCAGACATTTTGCTGTTCTAGATTTAAGCTGGATTTCCAGGCAACTGCTTTGTAATTTTTTCATTGAGGACAAATCAGATTTCCTTCATATTCCCTTCCTCCATATCTCCTTCAAATCAGATTCAACTTGGAAGTGAGAAGTCCACGGTGTTGATGAACCATGTCCATGATGCAGTTCGCATGTGACCACTACAGCACTGTGACCTTCAAAAGGTCTTGGGAGGTTGTAGGTCTCTATGGAGGCAAAAGTTAGCTCATATTACTCAGGACCAGGACATGTCACAGTAGTTGAGAATAGAACATAAAAGGCATTTTGCACCATGATGGAAATAAAGATGTTAGCTACTGCTTCCTAGGAAAACACCTCTCCTGACACCGCCCTCCCTGGCTTTGATCCTGTAGGACTCTGCAGATTTAATGGAGCTGTCTTCACACCACTGTGGAAAGGGAAGAAGCCTATTAGCTTTTCTTTTGTGAGGGCAGTTGTAGGAAGAAACAATCTGGTTGTTCTTTACTTTGCACATGAAAATGTAAAGCTCAACATGTAACCTACCAAGCATCCAAGACCACAGTAAGAATCAGGAGTCAGAGCTGGTGCTCAGCACGTGTGGAAGGACATGCTTTTTGGCAGCCCACCCAGTGATGCACCACCTTTGGCTGTCATAGATTGATGCCTTCATCAGTGCTCTCATGATTTAAAGAAGTCCCCCTCTTTGCTGTCATTCAGGTGTAGAACCTCATGGGCAGGCAAGACCTGCTCTTCTCACCAATGCTCCCCTCAAAGCATGACAGTGCATGCTTCAGGATGGCATGTCAATAGTAGGACTTACTATTTCTTTCCTTTCTTTTTCTTTCCTTAAAAGAAAACAAGGGTTGTAAAGCCACTTTCTCCATCATTTTTCAAAGCACATAAAAGCAAGCGAGTACCTGATCTCTCAGCTCTTATGTCATCCAGCCCCATGCTGTGATGGAGAGCAGGGTGCAGTTACTCTCCAGGACCAGCACAGCTGAAGGGCTCATGACAGTGCAGTTCAGTAAGACTTGGTTAATCATTTAGGAAGTCTCCATTTAATTCAGACATGCCAACCTCTCCATTCGGAACCTCTCTCGGGTTTTGCAGACTCCAAGCAGACAGATTTATTGGGGTCTTAAGCATAATCAGGAACAAATTAGCCTCTGTTAGGATCACACACTGGCCTGGATCACAGCTATTCAAAGGCTGCCTTCCCATCCATGCAAGTATGAATTAAGTCATCAGGTTGGAGTAGGTCTTGAGTATTCTTTTAACCCAAACACATGATCTTATCAGAAGCCCATTATGTTTATCATTGCATTAGGAGGGAACATTTGGAGCCAGTGCAGGAGTATGTTGCTATATAGATGTTGTGCTTGCTTCAGTGCCTGTCATGAAAAGAAGTCAGTGCTTCAGAAAGGCCAGGGAAATGCTGTCTAAATGCCTAAAATGAGGCTGTGAGCTTCTGGGGATGTATTTGCATCATTGGGGTGGCTGCTCTGCAGATGTGTAAAGAGAGCATCCATGTGTTTGTGTGTCTGCTTCTGTCAGTGTGGGTGTGTAGCAGGGTGCATTTGGGTGCTGGTATTTCACTGTAAGTGTATATCTGACTGTGCATATGTTAAAAGGCTGAAGGTTGGGTCTTTTTAATAGGGTGGGTGTTTTCCTTTCCTTTTTTTCTTTTGCTTTTTACAGAAATAAGCTTCTTTTCCTAAAATGACAAAGAAACCCTTTTTCAAAAAAAAAAGAAAAAATAAAAATCCATGTTTTCATATGTTTGGGATTTGTTTCTGAGGAGTTTTGATTGCTGACCACAGGCTTTCCAGAGCTGAATGTTTCTCAAGGATTTCTGCTGAGATTCTCACTCAAACGGGATCATAGTGCTCCAAGGCAGGCAAGCTGCTTAGCTTTATACTGCTGTTCTTGGGTACAGCAGAGACCTGGCCTATACTTTGATATTGCCCTGTAGAGAGAGGAACAGAACAAGAGATGCAGAAGGATAAGGTGAAGGGAAACAAGGATTTGCCTCCATGGCCATCACAATGTGAATGAGCCACACTTGTGCAGCACTGTGCCAGCACTGATAAGCCCTACAGAAAAACAAGGTATGTCACAGGGATGTCCAAACTATGGCTCCCAGGGCACATATCGTTCATGACCAGTTCAACTTCACATTCCTAGCTGGGTCAATATCAGATGAGGACTAACATGGCCCTGATGGCATCAGTGCTGTTGGGGAATAGGCTGTGGGGAAGGCAAGGCAGTGGCTGCTGGGGCCAGCACTGCTGGGTTGCCTTAGGGCCCATCTGCACATCCACTGAGCCCTTTCCCACTGCGCAGCAATGGGACACATTGGGGAGCCATTGTCATCTCTTCGTTGTGAAGCACTCTCCCAAGCCTCCTCCTCCCAGCGATTTGAGGTGTGTGGTGTATGTTCAGTGGCTCCCAGCCATGTGAAGATTTTAAGATGTGACATGTAGGGTCAAGGAGTTTGGCCACCCCAGCTCAGGCACAGGGTTGCACTCATACAGCTGAACAGCTTCCAGATTCATGCTGGCTCCTTTTCACGAGCTCACAGCACTGGCCCAGCAAATACACAGCTCCCAACACTTACCCATGTACACGAGTTGCCTGCAGAGGTCATGATGAAACGAAACCATAATGGCATTCTTCCCTGATTGGCTTCTCCATTCTTTCAAACTCACACTCTCAGAAGGACCTGGAATTTTTCACGGGGGATTGGGAGGATGGGAGGGGAAAAGGAGTGAAAGTCATTAAATAATTGAATTGCAATAAACTGATTTTTTCTGGCTCATGGTGGTATTTAACTGTGTAAACTAGAAGGAAAAATAAACAGGGGATTTAGTAGTTTGGAAGCAGTTCAAAATAGAGCAGCCATTGGATTTTCTGACACCTAGCTCGAGGTAGTCCAATGCTACCAGCAGGACTCTCCTTAGGGATTGCTTCCATCAGTCCAGCTAGCAGTTCTGGCTAATTTCCTACCAGGGTTTTTTTTTTTTTTAGCAGGCTTATTTGCCAGACAAAAATACAAGAGGCTGTCAGAACTGGATACCTCTGGGGACTGGCAATGATAATACAATACAAAATAGGATACCAACAGGTCAAAGGTTTCCATTTCAAAGAGTACTCTAATGACTGAAAGTCATTATTGCTATGCAGTCTGTTTGAAAAGAGTAGATGGATCTCAGTTCAGTTTTTAATGGGCCAGTGTTACAGAAACAACCTCAAAAATTTGGCATCTTTGTTGGCAGTCTCATTAGAGAAGCCACAGAATAAATGGACGAGGATAATAAAGTCTCCTGCTGCTTTTGATCCTTTCAGGTCAAATCTGAGTCATGTTGGTTGAAGCCGTGTGTGTATGTGGCAAGCTTACCCTTCTCACATTGTATACTGTGTCTGCTCTGCGGATAAACATCTCTTGGGCTCTTTGGTCACTACAACTGTGAACTTGGCAGTTTTCACCATCCCGAAATTCACAGTTGCTGCTGCTGTTGTTGTTTTGCAGATACCTTTTAGAAACAAAAATGGAAACGTTGCAGACCAGCCCCTCTGCTGGCGTTTTTCTATCCAAGTTGGTGGAATTATGCCAACACCCACATTGTCTCTCTATGTATTTTCTGTCTCTGCTTTCTTCTGTCTCCATCCTTTCAAATGGAGATAGATGAAAATAAGCAGAAATCCCCTTACATTAGGAAATGACTTGGGGGAATTGCCCCATATAAAAGTTGACTATTGTTGCTTGGCTTTTTTTGGATCACCTTGCTATTGCCTAGGAGTGCTTTCACTTCGCAGTGACCTGGTCCAGCAGATACATGACACTGATGTTATCAGGTCCTAGCTCTTACATTTCTACCTGTAAGCAGTACTTTGTGATTTCTCTTCCTCCTGGCAGATGAACCCAGCAGGTGCTATTTCCACGATGGTGATGGAGTATGTGAGGAATTTGAGCAAATGACCAGCATCAAAGACTGTGGCGTTTATACTCCTAAAGGCTTCCTGGATCAGTGGGCTTCCAACATCTCCGTCTCACATCACAGTGACCAGCAGTGTCCAGGTTGGGTGGTCATTGGTCAGCCAGCAGCAACCCAGGTAAGAAAGCATGTGTTCTTTCCTGTTCTGGAGAGCAAAGTCCAGCAAGAAGCAACAGTCGTGAATGGTCAACATTGGTGTATGATGTTTCCTCTGCCTGTTAACTTGCTGCTTCACCAAGGAAGGCCCCTGACAGCAGTTTTCCTCTTTCTGAGCCTGATAAGTAGTGCAGAGTTGAAATTCAGTTCCAATCATGCATTCAATATGCTGTGTAGGAGCCACTTCGAGCAACTACCACCACTAAAAAACCTAGACAGGCTCTCTGCAGCTAGCATAGGCTGCTGTCTTGTGGCGATGAGTTCTGAAGGCTAATGCTGAATAATACAAAAGAGCGTTCTTTCTTTTTAATAGTTTTGTGTTTTCTGTCTCCCAGTTTCATAAAAGCACCCTATTGTTCTATTCTGAGAAAGGTCCCGTCCATTCCCAAAGCCATTCATTAGCTTTAACCCCCTTCTTACATGTCTCCTTTGTAACATAAATAGCTCCAGTTACCATAACTTTACCTTTTGTCTCCCTAAGAGAATTAGATCCAAATGAGTTCAAAAACACATTAGACAAATGCCTGGAAAACAGAGCTGTACATGATGCGGATGCAGCAGTCCAGATGCAACCTGACTCAGGAAAGCCTGTGTTGCTTAGAGGATGCAAGATATAGATTGAGGATATAGATATAGATATAGGTATAGATATATAGATATAGATATAGATATAGATATAGATATAGATATAGATATAGGAGCTGCTTTGTATGTTCCTACTTGAGCATCCACTGTTGTCCCTTGCTAGAGATAGAGCAGTGAATTATGTAGACTTTTGGGTTGATGCAGTAAAGTTGTTCTGACAGTCTTAATTACTGGGGAGGTGTCCTGTGGGCAGTGCAGAGAGGGATGTCACAGATAGGACAAGCAGATTTCTCCATGAATAGTAAACACGAAGCATTTCCAGTTGGCTTGCAAAAGAAAACATCTTTATGCAAGAGACTTGACCTTGTCCACATTGCACAAGTCTGTAACAAATTAATGACCAGGTCAGTTTTAAACGCACAAAGCTTGGATAGTACCAAGACATAATCCAGAGCCCAGTATTGCCTCTTTGTCATGGTCTCATTTATTATCTCACACTGTAAAAGGAACTTTTATCTGGACTCTTACCAGTGCCTTCATAATTTCTTTCTCATTCCAGCTCCCTATAGAACAGGCCAAGGCCCACTGTCTCCAGTTCAGGTGCTGCGTTATATGCATGTCACTAAGCACTCTGTGCCCATGCAGCTGCTATGGAATGCTGCCCTGTTTTTTCTCCTAAGGCACTGCTAGAGATGCAGCCACCCCATGCAGTAGGTAACATATGGTCCTGCGGTGGAATAACCACCACCACGTGCACACGCAAAGCCCTGCTGTGTAGCCACAGCTCAGGCTCATATGTTGTACCCGATGAGATGAAGTTGTCACAGCCTTGTTAAAACAAAAAAAGAGGGTTGGAAAAAGTGCTGTTGTATTTATAGGCCGAGCACTGGCATATCACACACTGCCAGAGTGAATGGGAACATGCCTCCTGTTATTGCCTGGGCCCTGGGGAGATAACAGTGTGCTGTTTACTTCCAGCAAAAGTAATTTTTGCTTTAGCTCAGCTGGTTCTGTTACCAGTTTGAAGTGCATGGGGTTCATTGATCTTTTAATCATATATGTTGAGAAAGTCTGTTTTCCCCAGGAACAAGACAGGCTCGTCCACTTGTGAAAGCACCTGACTTGTCACTGCAGAGAGGTTAGGTGGGGCAGCAGGTCATCAGTGTTAGCAAGTGGAGATGAAAATTAACCTAAGATCTCCTCTAATCACTGCGTGTAATGATCACTGGTGTGTAAACATGTTTGGCTTCATTATCTGTACAAGCATTGAGCCTTCGGGGGGTTTTGTATTGATGAAAGCAGCACCTTTCCTCACCCAGATATCTTTTGGAGTAGGTTGTGTGCTTGCTGGTCTTGTGAAAACTTTTCGTGTTATTGCTGGTAGTTTCCTGATTAATCAGAGTGGTATTTCTGTTGGCTTCTCATCAAAAATGCCATGAAAGATATATTTGAGTGCAGTGCACAGTAATATACAAAATACATAAGCTGCCAGTTAGCCATCCCATTTCTCATAATTGCCCTGGTGCTCTCTAGGTGCGTTAAAGCATTTTAAGCATGTCCTTCATGATTTGAAATGTTTCGCATCCTTAGATATCTCAAGACCCGTTTCTCTGCTTGACTCCCATGGTTTTGCCTGAGCTGTTTCTGAAGAGTTGGGTTGCTACTGGGGTATTTCTCAGCAATATCTGCCTGCATGCACTTGTTCACTGCTGGAGGATTTTTTATGAGCACAAGCAGGAGAACACTTCCTTATTATTGTAGGGTTGCCTCTGCAAACTGAGCACCCAACACCCCTTTTCTAAGTTCACTTCAGAGAGTGCCTGTTTCTGAGTTGGTTGTTCCTTACAAGTAGGGTTGCCCTCGCTTGTTATTTTGAGCTGGATCTGACATGCTGGTTGCTTCCTTGTGAGTACGAGGCTGCTGAATGGCAACATACGAAGGGAGGGGAAGAAAGAAGTTCGCAGTATAAGATTTGTTTTGAACAACAAAATGCTTACAAAGAATGACACAGTCTTGGCGAAGAGATACACATTTGAGAAATGGAAAGGTCAAACAGCCCCCCCCCTTGAAACAATTGCTCTTTCTGCAAAAGCAAGACTGAGAGACAGCCACTTCTACTTTCCTGGCAGCCACTCTTCAGTGCTGATTAAGAAATATTCTCAGTACTGACAGCATCCTATTTAGAGTCAAAGGGGACCAGTCAGCAACATTGCACCAGCACAGAAATGCGATGTAGGTTGTTTATACAGTTGGGTTTCTAATCCAGCATCCTCCTTCCTGAAGACACTGCTCAGTACCTGTTGTCGACTGCAGGAAGAATTCAGCAGTAAGGGCTTTGCACACTCTTGGGCTGCTTTTTTCCCTACTGCTCTTGCTGTAAGTCTGTAAACAGCCTCTCCTTGCCATCCACTGTGAGTGAAATATTATCAGTGTTGATGGACTGCTTGTGTGGAGTTTTCTACAGCACTGTTTATTTCTTGGGGCCTTTCTTGTGCTAAAGATTATTGATGCTAGCATTAAGTCATCAGCTGGTGTGTGTTGGCAAAGACTAGAGAAAGGCAGTAGCACTAGACAGATTTATACTGGCTGAAGGACAGATCCAGTAGGCATAAACACAAAGGGTGCTTCATCTGATCTGGTTGGTGAATAGCCACAATTTTTCTGTGTTGGTAGTCCCAAGTGACTTATTTCCCTGACTGCTTTGTACCCAGCTCAGGTCAGCCTCCTCTTTACCAGCAGCAGGGGGTGGTACATGGCCTCCTGACACCACGTTAGGCAAATATGGGCTTGATAAGACATGAGTTTAAAAAGCCAAACCAGACTGTTTCCATTGTAGCATCACTGGTAAAGCTGCATCAACAAGGTGTGTGAAGTAGGAACATGCAGTGTGGATCAGGTCACTGTAAAAGCTTTGCTGTCCTTCAGGGTTCAAGAAACCAAGGTCTTGCAATGGCCTTCGTAAATTTAGCCTCTTTTGTCTCATTGCCGGTTTTGTTCTGGCACAGCTGACACTGGGTGAGTGCATTAGCTGTGTTAGTCTCTCTTTCTTGAGTAGGTTGTACTGAGCAAGAAGGGTTTGGGTCTTTTGCGAAAGTGTCTTTTTTATACAGACATGTCTTTGGAGGAAGCATCTGACAGGTCTGTCTCAAGGGGTTGCTCCATGGTTTGAGTGAGAGGAGCAGAGGCAGGTGAGTGCAGACCAGCCACAGGAGGCCAGAGTTGCTGTTTCTCCTTCCATCTTGCTGGTGGCACTCCTGATTTTGGAAAACTGATTCATCTGCAGTTTCCCTTTGGGTCATTATAATAGAGAATTTTAAGAAGGGACTAATGGATGTTTAGGTGGCCTATTGCTGATCTCCTGTCACAGCAATGTGTGCTCAAGACTTGGAAGTTGGGGGGGGTGTGTTGGTGATTTAGAGGACCAGTCTCCCAGTAACTGTGTCTTTCATTGCATTTCCTCCCTGTTGTGCAGAAGTTGTTTAGACCAAGTAACCCTATATGTATATATATAAATTTATTTTCTTTCTCCCTGTGCCATTGTTTGGGCTTGGGGAAAAACCACAGAGCCCAGCACAGCTAACCAAAAGGAAACTCTTTCCCAAGGCTGCTGGGCACACACAGATCCTGTTTGTTCCCGGACTGATGAGCACACCCCACAGGGGCTGCTATGGAGTAACAAGTTGTGGAAGAGGATTCTTGTTACATCTTTCCCACAAACAAAGGCCCCCTCCTGCCCCTGTTGCAGTTCCCACAATTGCACTCATCCAGACTCATGCCATGAGCCTATCCTTCCACCAGCAGCAGAAAGATGTCTAGAATTGCAGTATGTCTGAAATTGCCCACAAAATGAGAAGACAGGAGCACAGAAATACTCTTGAGTACTAGAAGAAACAACATGGTAGAGCAAGGGCTCCAGGAGTGATAGGAAAATACTGTAAGAAAATGGGTGAGAAAGATGGTCTCTGCCACACAGTTTTATTCTGTCTAATAAATATAACACTGAAGATAATTCCCCAAAGATCCAGTGAAGCCAACAAATAGAGTAATGTTGAACAGGAATAGGAAGAGAGGAAACCTGCAACTTTTAATGGAGAAGCCATTCCTTTCCTTTGGGGTGATCTTGCTGAGAAGAGGGAGGGTGTCTGCTTGTCGGCTCTGCAAGTGACCTTTTTTGAATTTCCCAATTCACAGCCAAGTCCAGTTGCTCTTCAATGGCAAGACGTTTGTTGTGGTTGGAGGGATAGAAGAATCCCCATTTTTAATAAGCTGATTTGCTTTGCAAATGTCTTTGTTATTTATAAACGAGCCAGGCTTCGAACCACTATAATCTCTGGAGGATGAGGGCAGAAATCTGAGCTCATTTCCAGAACTGGCTGATCCACCACAAGGATTCAGCTTAGGTTACAGAGCCTCCGAGTCTAAAGTTGAGGTCCAAAGGGAGCTCCAACACTTCGTCTTTATCTCAGCCTTTCCTTAGATACTACCGACCAGCCAATTTGGTCTTTTGCCTGAAGGCTGGAGAGTTGCATCATGAGCCTGGCCCTGACCATCAGGCAAATTCAGGCTGGAATGCTTCTTCCTTGGCTTAAGTGATGATATTTTTCAGTGTACAGGGATTAATTAAGCCTTATCACAGCCACACTGCTTGGTTTCTGTTCCTTTTAGTAGAGGTGGAAACCAGAGCACAGAAAGGTAAAGCTACTGTTTGAGGATTAAGACCTCCCCAAGAGTAGGAAGTTCAGGAAGTCTTGAAAGGGAAATGTTCATATCTTGGATAAAAAGAAAGCTGTTCAGGGCCTACTGAGAGTCAATGTCTGGAAGCAGAGACCTGGAAGGGGTTTGGGGTCATTAAGTCTACATTTTAGATCTGTCAGCCACCTCACATCATTCTGTTTGTGAATTAATCAGTCTTTAGCCAAACACAGTTTGGCTGTTCATTCCCAGTGCAAAAGGACTGGAAAACTGTCCTGCCAACAACTTGCTTTAATGGCTGGAAACCTTGTTTCCCACCTGTCTAGCTGGGAAAGATGGATTTTGCAACCCTTCTGCCAAAGGAACTCCACTGGTTCTCACTCGTGTGATTGTGTTGTTGCTTTGTCTCATTGGAGGAGGTAGTCCATGTGAAGAGTCTACACCAAGGTGAGGGATGCTCCAAAGATGTGTGCTAACATCAGTGCCATGTTCCTGCTCAGGAATGATCTCAGGATTCTGGGGAGGTCTCTGAAGCACAATAAAATGGGATTTCTAGGTAGGCTGGCTTGAAAAAGACTCAGGTGCAGGGAGATGGCTGGAAAAGAGCATTACTCTTAAATTCAGTCCAGAGCTGGCTAGAGAAAAGGAGATACTCCCCATCACCTGGCTGCTTGCTTCCTGCTAGGACAGAGATTCCCTCCCTCTCACCCCTCCGTTCCCACGTCTTCCAGTGTTCCTTTGCTCCTGGCAGTAGTAAACCGGTAGAGCCCATGGCTCATGTTGTAGCCTCTGGCTGATTTGTGTAAGGGGAGGACAGAGAGAACACAATGAGATGTCAGAGGAGATTCCAAGCAATTTTGCCAAACACTCAAGGGATATTTTCTCCTTTCCACTCCCCTCCCCCCTTAGTTTTTAGAATAATTTTTCAAGAGCACATATACAAGTCATCTAAGGGAAACAGAACAGTGAGTACCAGGGGCTGGTACACTGTGTTCCCTTTGTGTACTGTAGAGAAAATAGATAAAAGAAACAAAGGATGATGCAGAGCGCCAAGCAGCCGTCGGTACTCTCAGAGAGGTTCAGTCTGACCTTTGCAGAGATGAAGGTCAAACCAAAAAAATCCTCAGGTGCCGGAAATTGGTCCCGTCTTCCTCAGACAAGGAGACATTTACCACTAATGAAATGAGAGCAGAATTCCATGCTATTTGTTGTTGCTGGAAGTGAGAAGAAAGGCAAGAAAGGAATATTGTCTTGGATAATAATAAGGATTATGTGCTTCTTTAAGGAAGTAACCTAGCATTTTATGATCATATCTGTTGTACACCCAGCCACCCACCATGATTACACATGGTAATAGAAAACAGCTTGGACCCCCCCCACCCGGCATCAGGGAGCTGAAAGCCAGACCTCATGACAGCAGCTGTGCTTGTTAGCATGAAAGGAGACCCCCCCCTCCTCAGCCCTTGCCCCTCAACCTGCCATTCTCTCTCTGCTGCTGCTCACGAGCTTTTAGATGCAGAGCATGTCCAGTGCGAGCGTGGGATAGCTCTCCTGCATCCCATCCGGGTTGTTTGTCTTGGGTCCCTCTCCATTCAGAGCAGACTGATTCTTACATAAATGCACTGACACGTCTGCTTTGTTCATGCATGAAGGGTTCTCGGCATTTCACATCCCACCCCCAGCCCTGGCTATCTTCTCCCTACCCCCCTGGCATGTAGCTTCACCAGCTTTTGCATGATTTCCCCTGTGCTACAGTAAAGAAACCTGCCTGAAGCATTGCTCTTCAGTCAAGCCCTGTTTGAAATATCCAGTCGATTATTTTGGATAGAATTAAAACAAGTGATTGGAAGCAGGGGATGGAAAAGGGTGCAAGAGCAAAGCCATAATAGCCTTTACTATGTAATTTGGTTTCATATTCTGCACAAGAAAACATGTAAAACATGTAAACAGAGCTCTCCAGGATTGTAATGTAGCTACAAAGCCACAGATATAGAGGCAGGCAGGGTGCTGTTCTTCAGCAGAACGGAATGCCATCCCCAAAACCACACAATCATTTCTTTAAGCTGAAAGTAAACTTTCTCATGCCAGGAGCAGAGAATTTATTTTTCCTTTGAAGTGCAGGATTGTCTACACTGCTCATTCAGAGTTCCAGAGGCATTTCAGCCCACTTTGTCATACAACACCTCGTATTTCAAATGCCAATGAATTTTAGGGGGTTCGTCTTGAGATGGCTCTAAAAGGCCTGGTTTGGGAAAGGATGGTGCTTACCCAGCATTGTCCTGAAGGTCTCTTGAGTCAGTCCCTCTGCCCCCACCTGCAAATAAGTGTATGTTTTTAAAAAAAAAGGAAAAGAGCAAAATTGGGACCATTTGGATAAACTCTTGGGCAGCTCTAAATCTCTCCTGCATCGTGTGTTGCTCTTGATGGGGTTGTCAAGAGATGAACATCGACAAGATTTCTTCCCTGTGAGGGTGCTGAGGCGCTGGCACAGGATGCCCAGAGAAGCTGTGGCTGCCCCATCCCTGGCAGTGTT
>JBCJKH010017374.1:0-10098 GCA_039877255.1 Loriculus beryllinus
CTCCATTCTGGGCAGTGTTCAAGGCCAGGTTGGAGAGAGCCTTGGATGACATGGTTTAGTGTGAGGTGTCCCTGCCCATGGCAGGGGGGTTGGAACTAGATGATTTTAAGGTCCTTTCCAACTCAACTATTCTATGATTCTATGATTCTAAATTGAAGCCCCTTTATCATCTGCATACATTTGTGTGCTCTCACAAAATACGTGCATTAGCATGACAAGAGGCTTTACAGTGAGAGTACAAAGAGATAAAGCAAAAATGCCAGAACAGAAGAGCAAGACAGACATATGTGAAGCTGCACTGAATGAAGTTGCAATAACTCCAGAGCTGAGTGCATGCACCAAAAGGACACCTCACTCTAGTTTTCATTATTACAGGACAGCAAGATCAGAGAAGTCAGTGACCACTAGAAGGTCAGCGGGGAGGAAAGAAATCTTCTCCCTGCAGTATTGGATTAAGAACCATATGGAGTCATGACTCAACAGATAAGGGGTTCCTACCGAAAAGTGTGCTGGCCTTTTCAGAGATGCCTTGAAGCGCTTGGCAGGATGCACAGTGACAGATTTTGTCCAGGTCCCTACATTCCTGAATTAGGAATCTTGGCCTCCTGTACAAGAATCAGTCAAAGGTACATAGGACAACTCAAAACATTTTATTATGAAATACTGTGTGGGAATAAATGGCAACAGTTACCTTTAATCATGAAGTCTTTCTTATGTTGCATTCCCCATTCTGTTTTTTTCCCCTCCTTTGGCTTATTTGCTACCCATCTCCTTCTGGATGTTCCACTTGGGAACTCAGGCTTCCAGCTCAGCTTTCTAAATTAGATGGCACAGAAAACACTTCAAGATGTTCTTATGTGTTCAATGTTTTTCTTTCCTTCAGAGGTGGGCAGAGTGATTCACATGCTCTACCTAAAAGTATCATCATGACTGACGTAACAAGTCTTCTGGTCAGCAACTACCAGCCCCAAACAGATGATTTTTTTTTTTTTTTTGTGCTGAGATATAGTCTGCTGTTCAGATACGAAGCAGAGCATCTGAAATGAGGACTTAAATGGTAACCGCCTGTCGTGGTTTAAGCAAATATGTCAATATTTCATGGGCAGGCAGGCAGGGATATAAGGGGATGTGAATAGCAGGAGAAGATTTGGGTGGATTTCACCCACTATAAAGTCGTACCCATAGGAACCACTGAGATTTCTTCCCCCGTATACTTTGTTTTGGCTCCATTCCTTTTCAAACGCAATTAAATCTAACTACTCAAAGTGGACCAAGACTGTGGAAGTCTCACTGAAATCAGTCAGCACTCTTTCAAGTAACTCCACTCTTTCAAGTAACTCCACAGTGAATCTTCTGCAGGAGCAGGCGTTTTTAGCAAGAGAAGGGATTTCATAATCAGGGCTCTTCTTATTGAAAAACAGTCTGCTGACAGGATTATTAGAATCCCTGCACTGAGGCTACAGTACAACATTGGACCATAGAATATCTGTTTCAGTTACAGAAACAACAAATATACAAGTTTGCAGGAGATATGTGAACCAACGCAGAAGTTCTTTTCACCTCTTTCATACCAAACCATTGTATCTATTTTAAATAATGGCTAAAATCTCAAACTCCTGTAGGTAAAATTTTGGGGCATATTTCCTAATTTCTCCATTATAAGATAATAAATTAAATTTATTCTCACATCTCTATAACCTTTTCTCTGTCCTATTCAGAAATCCCAATAGTAGACATACAGAAATCATCTAGAATTAACCTCCAAGTCCAGAGGAGTCCATCACTTTTGTGAATCCCACAGTTGTAATGGAGTATTAAATGCCAGGATAGGAGTACACATTCAGCAATATTGCTTCATTTCATTCTCTGGAGTTTGCCATGGCCAGTCTATTTTCTAAGGTTCATTGCTAGGGATATACTACATTAGGCATTTCTGACTTATATCCTTGCTTTACTGTGCACTATAGTAAGTCACTATTAAAGCAGTTTCCTACATCAGTTCTACTAGCCCAACCCAGTCCCTTAGGCTTTAACACTACTTCCTAAAGGCCACATTGCTCAGGCTCCACTGGAGAAACTTCACTTAACAGATTGCTTCTCAGTTTTATCAGAGTGAGTGCAAGTAGAGACTATCTCAACTCAGCAGCCTAGCTGTTCCTTAAAGGACTGAATTATCTCTGTTCCCTGTGTCAGCAGACTGAGAGATAGCAGCCCTGAGAAAACGAGTCCATCTCGGTATAATTCTAGTTTCCATGAACTTTTGGTTCCTTGTATTTTGAATTAAATTAAAATACATTGATTGATACTGGCATACTGGAAAAAATCAATATTTGACCCAAATCTCCTCAACACTAACACATTGAAGTGTTACAGCGGTTTCCTCTGGAGAGCACAGATTAGATTTCATATTCATTCAACCCAGAAACTATGATATTAATGGAATATAAATGTTAAGAGTCAAACCACAAATAATAGGTTGATCAGAAATAAAGTTGCTTCAGTTCATGTCCTTGCTTTCTGTCAGATGTTAGGGTCTGAGAGTATGTAACCACAACCAACAAGCATGGAGTTCAGTGCAACTAAACAAAGACTAATTTTAAGTTAGGAAAAGGAAAAGATACAGGAGTAGGAGTACTTCTTGTGCTAAACATGCAAAACAAGTAAACTAGTATAGAAAGATCCCTCTCTAGGTGCCACATTTTGATGAAAACACAAGAGGAAAGAAACACATCTCAGCAGAGGGAAGAGGAAGGCACAGGGGCCGACAGTGTAAAGAAGAGAGAAAAAAAATCTGTCCTTCAATAAAGATCAATAAAATTCCGCCACCCCTTCTGCCTCGCTGTTTATGCTAGTTTGCTTCATCTTTGTTAGCAGTTATCTTCCTTTTCCTGGCGTCACCCTTATTTCTTCTCTCCCTCGCTGTTTTCTGTCACTGCCACATTTCACAGCCTAATAAATTCTGCTTTTGGAGCACACGTTTTAATTCTTTCATTTTTGAGCATTCAAAAAAGGAGGTTGAGTTCACGGCATGGGGTTTTGAGTATTCAGCCTGAGTGGAAGGCATTCACAGAGCATGTGACATATCTACAATTTACACCCTTTCTCTGCCTGATTTAGTCTCTCTCTCTCTCTGAAGCCTGAAATATATTTACTTATACAGACAGGACAGTTTTGATAGAAGATAGTGAAGGAAGCATAGCCTGCAATAGCAGCAGGTGCATGATCAGAGCACTCATTTTGCCTGATGTGCATAACTAACTAAACCTAGAGACCAAACCAGTCCCACTCACCACTTTTTTTCTCACAAGTTGAAATATTATAATTTTGATTTAGATAAAAAACAAAAATTCTTAAAAAAAAAAATAAAATATGGATGACCAGCTCTTTTCACAGGAGGAACAGAAAGGTAAATTAATGGCTACTTTTTAGATTCTCATCCGTTACAGAAATTATTAGTACAGATATTGTAGCCCTAGTACATTTTTTTCCCTCTAAAAGTCCTCTGGGACTGGCTGGTGTGCTGGAGAATTGAGAACATCTGCCAATCTTAAAGCGGGAAAGTAGTCTTCAAGCAATATTCTATCACACTGTTTTTGATATCAGAATTACTTAGCTAAATTTAAGTGATTGCTTTACAAATGGTTAGTAAACTTTTCTAACATAATTAACTAAAATCAACTTTCTCAAAAATATTTAAGTAAGTTCTTCATAGTGGATGTAGGCAGACATCTTGTGAACTCCTACCCAGGCTGCTTCATTGATGATTTCCACAAAATCTACACACTCTGTATGTGTTATTGCATATAAATAGTAACATATTTCATATTATATAGTGTATAGATTACTATATATATGGTATGGCAATATATAAGTACGTATATTTATAACCTATATATTTTCTAAAACATTATATATACACAGGAACGTATGCTGTGCTTGAGAACCATCCTATCTGTGTTATCATCCAACAAACACCCATTAGTTTGAGTCCTTTAGAAAATGCATCACTGAAAACTCGTTTCTTTCATAGCATGTTTGTCACACAAGAACTATTATTCACTTGACTTTCTTTAGGATTCAAAGCCTTGCTATGCTGTGATCTGTTAAGTGAGCTCGGTCAAGCCATCTCGGCTCTCTGTACCAATGCAGAAGGAGGAGAATGACACTTACTTTCCTAAGCAAACCACTTGATCCAACTCAGTAAAGCAGTCTACAATGACAGGAAACTGAAAGCCATTAACATTGAAAAATAAATAAGCAAATTCTACTTAAATATTCATTTCCTTTCAGGAGAGTTAGTCCTCATCCTTTCAGATTTTGGACTTTATTGTAATGCAACCTTCAAAAAACCTCTCAGATTGTTTTCAAAAAACACCTGAAGGTTTCTCTTCCCTGCTGCAGGGGTAACCCTGAGCTCAAACTGCTTCTTCACGTTGTTCTGTCACCCTGTCAGTTGCAGCTCCTAATTACAGAAGGCCTAGTTCCTTGGCTCATAAGTGCTATTGGTGAATAGATCCCACCAATATGCTTAAGTGCATTGGTAGAGCATAGCCGAAGTAGCAGCATCCTGTAGGACCACATTCAGTTGTCTTTAATAATGCATAAACCCTAGAAGCTCAGGATGCGATTGATAACAGGAATGCCTTTCCTGACTTTCTAAAAGGCACTTCTGCACTTGCATAACAGCTTAAATATGTTCCAACCTGCAAATAGAAAGCAAACAGAAAGCTTAGCTTATGCAAGAGGTGAGGTGACTGCTTCTTCTACATTTTTTTGTTTATATTTTTGCCAACACAAAATAGCAAATGTTTTAGTGCAAAGGACTTTAAGAAACAAAAAAAAAAAAGTCCTTTGCTTCAGCTGTTGTAAAGCAGAATGATTTGGGAAGGTGAAATTCCCACCACAGTCTCTGAGGGGTATTTAAATATCATTTGGATATGTACAAGGTTAGACCTTCTATGCAGGCATGCACACACATTAAGTGAAACAGGAATTTAGCCAGTGTGAGAGCTCAATCCTGAGAGTGTGCAGAATGAACATCAAAAGAAAATTGAACTAAATAGAGCTGAAACCTGCAGATAGTCGCACAGGGTTTTTTGCTTTAACTTAGATGTATGGAGTTTTTGTTTAATGTGATATATCCAAATTTGTTGAGGATCACTGCCTTATAATGTCAATGACCACTTGAGACATTACATAGTTTTCCTGTTTGATCAGAGAATGGTCCCTTCTACTATGGGCTCCTGCTTCTGCCAGTAATAGATGCATCACAGAAAGGAGGACAGCCCAAAATCACTAAAGCACAGAGTGAAAGCTCATTTGAGTTTCTGTGCCTTCCACAGCCTTCTCCTTAATGAAATTCACACCCATTTTATTGAAGTCTTCCAGATTATTTAGAATGTAGTAGGGATTTTTCTTTGGATTTTTTATTTAGAATGTAGTGGGGATTTTTGTTTGGATTTTTTATTTGTTTCGGGTTTGGTTGGTTGTTTGTTTTATTTTCTTCCTTTTTTTTTTTTTTTTTTTTTTTTTAATGTGGAATCAAATAGTGATTAAACTCTAGCTCAGTTTTTGTTGTGACTAAAACTCTCCTCCTAGAAGTGCATTACCTAGCTTTCTTGTTTTTCTGAAAGCTGTCATTCTTTAGGCCACTGCTGCTTCTGATGCTTCACAAGTAATGAGTCATCAGGAGCTTACTATTAGTCTATCTGGGTGAGAAATTACATCCTCTGCCCCTTGACAACTTCAGGATTTCAAGAACTGCTCCGCATTTTAGGGTTGAAATGGAGATCTTTATTTTTAGCTTATTTTCCTATGTACTTCTTCATAGGTAACAGGACAGTGATTTAAGGGGATCACAAACTGAAAAAAAAGGGACACCAACACTTTGTGTCTTCAAGAAGACCTGGAACACCTGCTATGAGTGCAGCTCAGTATTCACACAATGTGCTGCTATTTTGAATGAAAGAGAGCACAAAAAACCTACTTGCATGTCTGAAACCTTAAGGTATCAATAAAGTGTAAAAAACTCTGCAGTTTCATGCAATGATATTGCAAATACCACTTGTATTATTTTTGTGAAATGTCCGTTTTTCAATATTCCTACAGTGCTGTTGCATTTGTAACAACAGACAATGTAAGTGCCTCTTCAGGAGTTTCTCAGCAAAATCACGTACTAATAGCACAAAGGTCATTCAGATTCTTTGCAAATACATTCTTCACCAAGGGCAAGTGCTACTAGAAGCAGCCCCTTAGGTTGTTAGAACAGCAGTTCATCCCTTATGGCATGTTAGAAGCAAAGACATTTGGGGGAAGGAAAAAACCCCAGACATCCTTATTACATTTACTTGTGTCGAAATCACAAGTCTTTCCTTTATGCTTCTAACAGAAATGTTTTCATTCCATTAAAGGAATTGCATTTAATATTGCACATTTATCAGCCGCATATAAAGGCAAAAGATGCAACATGGTTTTATATCCATATCAAATAATATTGAAGATACGGAACACCTGTTATGAGTACAGCTTAGCATTAAGTTCTCAAAAGGAGTTAAACTATGCACAGATCACTTTGAAAAGCCTGAATAAACACTTGCCAAAATGGAAAGTGAGCAGTATTTTCACTGATAAGAAAGTGGTTCTACAAGAAAAAGAAGAAAAAAAATGTTCAGTGTTATAACCTACGTAATTAGAGAAAACAAAGGAAAAGACAAGATATTTGAATTCCTTTCAATTTGTGGGCTTTTTTATTTAGGGCTTTGTATTGAAAGTACTTATACGCAAATAGAGTATGATCTTTTTAGTCTATTGTATTTCAGATCATGAAAACATGAGCACATGAAATAAAAATATTTAGGCAGAGCTGGTGTGGGATGACACTTGTGTTTTCATTTTGAAGTTGGGGACAGAGTGGCTAAAGAAAGACAAGGGAAGCCTGAAATAACCAAGTTAGAAGGGTTATAAGCATTGTCCTAACTCTTAACTATGAAGCCCACTGACCAGCCTCAGTCACATGGCAAAAGTCTGTTACTGCCTTCTGCACACTGTTTTCTTGCTGTGACTCTTGTCATATTGCCTGCTTTGGATAAAACAAATCCACACAATCTAACTTTTTTTGCAGGCGTTAAAAAACCACATGATATTACATTGTTACATTTCAAAGAATTATAAAGGATTTTATTTAAAGAAAAAATTAACACTTTTTTCCCCACAAATGTCACCTCTACTTGTGCTCTACTTGTACTGTAATCAATGCCAGCCCTCCATAACTTCAGATTCCCACTCACATCTCTTACTGCAGAAGCTGAAATCTGTATAATGGTTGTGACAAGGGACTGAAACAAAAGAAACATCATTCTGCAGGCATTACCTTGAAGAGTTAAGTTTTACCCTTACTTCTTACAGAGTATCTGTGTTACACTGTCAGGGTACAATTACAGAAGTCCCTTAAATTAGACTTTTCCCAGGCTATTGCATGCTCCTGATTTCATGGCCCCTACATGGTCCATGGAATCTGTTCTAAACATAAATAATCAGGGTTGATCCTCATAGTCCATGGGATCTTTGCTACCAGCTCACACAAATAATGAAAACAAATTATGAAATTGTATTATGAATATAAATTATGAAAGAAACACTTCTTGTTTTAAGTATGTTTGCAAATCTTGGAAATAGTCTTCCTTTACTTTAATTCTTCCATCTGTAAGAGGGATAATGACATCCTTTAACACAAGAACATGCTGAAGTTAAAGTAAGAAACAGTAAGCAAGAGTATCTCAGAAAGTATCTCTACACTGACAAGGTCAGTATTTCTACACTCAGGATTAAGTATGAATCTTGCAAAGGAAGCAAAAGGGAAGGCCACATCTCAAACAAAGAAAACTAAAGTAAATATCTAATTACACTCTTTTTTGGGGTACCAACCATTCAAGGTGTTATACCAGCCAAGGACTGTGACAGAAATTATGTGTATTGATATTTATCGTCCCTTGCTCATCATGTTTTGGTCAAGGAACTGAAACATTTTTGAATTAATAGGTATAAATATATTCCACCATAACATGAGTAATGCCAGTATAAAGGAAATTCGATAGATTGAGCTTTTGTACTCCAATGAATAGGTAAAATATGGTAATGCAAATAGAAGTATAATAGTGTAATTTTTTGGAAAATGAAACTTTATAGTTTAGACCCTCAAAAGCACTTTAGTTCCTACTTCTTATTGAAATAATTTTGGAGGGATTTTGCACATGAACAACTTAAACATTTTGTGCCTTTAAATTTCTGATGCTGCTTCGCCTTTCTTTTTTTTTTTTTTGAATGAGTGACTCAGACTGTTAGGCAGTAAGACCAGATATGAGAGGGAATATACTATTTTCAACATGCCATGAGATAAACACGTGGCCAAATATCTTTCCATATTGGCAACTAATTTCCTTTTCATTTATCATAGCCTTTCTGAAAGAGCAGAGGGAAAAGGAAAGCAAATGGAAGATCCAGGAAAATGATCACCTTGAACGCACAATGATCTGGTAAATAAATGCAAAATATCTTAAGACTGAGGGAACGAATCCTCTCCCACCCTGTGACAATCAAAGGATTGTATTTCATAGATATAGGATGGTATTTCATAGATATCCAAGAAATAAAAATAGCACCTATTGTAAAATTATCTATCCCTGTTACTTTTACTGGTGATTTTACTGGCTACACATTTCAACAAAATAGGTATAATACACCCAAAAATATTTTAAAAATAAAATTTAATAGAATCATAGAATAATAGAATGGTTTGGATTGGAAGAGACCTTAAAGCTCATCTAGTTTCAACCCCCCTACCACAGGCAGAGACACCTTCCACCAGACCAAGTTGCTCAAAGCCCCGTCCAACCTGGCCTTGAACCCTTCCAGAGATGAGACAGCCACAGCTTCTCTGGGCAACCTTTGCCAGTGTCTCACCACACTCACAGGAAAGAACTTCATCCTAATATCTAATTTTAATCTCCACTCTTTCAGTTTAAAGCCATTCTCCCTTGTCCTACCACTACATGCCCTTGTACAAAGTCCCTCTCCAGGTTTCTTGCAGCCCCCCTTTAGGTATTGGAAAGCTGTTCTTAAAGGTCTCCCCCGAGCCTTCTGTTCTCCAGGCTGAATTAGCCCAGCTCTCTCTGCCTGTCTTCATAGGAGAGGTACTCTAGCCCTCTGATCATCTTTGTGGCCCTCCTCTGGACTCATGTCTTTCCTTTCTTCTCCACCTTTTTGCCATCTGTCAGTGTTTGGTTATTTTAACAATGACTCACATCAATAGTTGAGGGCCTTTCAATCTTCTGCTCCCAACATCCCAAGAGATAGAAATATTTCCATTTCATAGACTGGCAAAAAAAAAATAAATTGAGAAGACTTGAAGGACAAAGGCTTTAGGTACCCTACTACTCATGGAAAATTAGAGACCAAAGTCTGCCATTAGGCTCCTAAACAAGGCATGGAAGGAATATTCGTTTCGATCCCACCCTGGTATTTGTTGGTTCAATGTCATAGTTAGTAGTTATTTCAAGCTAACTGATGCTGCATAGGTGTACTGACCTCCACCACTATTTAAGGATGAAGAAATGCTATCCTTTCTCTCTCTCTCTGACTGCATGTCAGTCCCCTTACCTTCTTCTGGAGTAAAATCAGCTTTTTCTCCAAAATACAGTTAGAAGACAGTTGTAGTGCAGCTTCCGCCTCCCTTTATCCAATCAGTGGTTTAAGCGCTCAGCTAGCCTATGGGAACACACTTTCAGTTCCTTTTTCTAATTGTGAGGACCTTGCAGTTCCCAAGTGAATTCTTCTACTACAAGGTTGTGATATATGACGTTTGTAGCACTGTTTGCATTGTTTTGATTTGCTAAATATAGGAGATAGTAAGTATGAGCATGGCTGTTTAAGTGCACTCATAGGAGGAAAAGCTATAAGCCGCTGTCTGTCCTCTGAATACTTAGTATGAGAAACTTAAACATTCATTGAATTCAGACAATATTTACTTAAGCCATTAGTCAATATTATTCTCATTAAGGATAGCAGGATTTGACCCATTCTATAATCAATCCAGTGGCACCA
>JBCJKH010017376.1:0-27666 GCA_039877255.1 Loriculus beryllinus
CCCCCCCCCCCCCCCCCCCCCCCCCCCCCCCCCCCCCCCCCCCCCCCCCCCCCCCCCCCCCCCCCCCCAAACACAAAAAACCCCAAACCGAAAAAACCTCAAAACCAAAACAACAACTCACTTTCTCATCCCTGGCTAAAGCTGCTTTGCCTTGACAGTCTCTGAACCCCCTTTAAGGAAAATTTATTCCCTTTTTCATCCCACACATACTTGTCTGCAAAGACACTTAATTGTACAGAACGTTTCCCATTTCTGAGTCCTCAGACAAATCTTTCCACTTTAAAGCTTTAGAGACTTACTTGCCACCTTTTAAATAACATCTGGCAAGGCTACACAAGAGAACAACCACAATTTGTGTTTGATACACCACTTTTGAAAGTAAGTCCTTGAGTACCACAGCCACTTTAATGCAATGCTCAGAAACTGAGGGAGACAGGCTTGCTAGAGTGCAAAAGCTTTGTAAAGATGTCAAAAAACTTCCCACTGATAAATGGCAGCAAGAGAGCGGAATGGCTCGGGGTCCTCACAGGCATGCTTTGGGCACTGCAGGCTCTTGTCAGATGTGAGAATTAAGTGAGCAGAACAATTTAGGAAGAATGTTACCGGTTCAGTGAGCAAAAGGACTTGATGCACACACAGTGGAGTTCCAAGTTACAAGTCAATTAAAAGTTTCACATTATCCCACCACCTCACTGAAAGCGATACGAAGGAACACGATCAACTGTGCAAGATCTGCCTCCTCTTTACAAGTCAGACCAGATCAAAACTAAAAAAAATTAAAAAAAAATAAAAAATACTCAATGGAAGAGTTTACGCAATCACTAGTTCTGCAGCCATCATTCTGACACAAAATGATGCCCCTGAGCATCTGTACACAAAACATACACTGCTTTTGTATGATGAGTATTGTGATTACCTTAATGTAGCCAATTTGGGGTGAGCCTGTACACAGTCCCTTAAAAAGAAAATCACCTCTTTGCTAAGTAATGTTTCCATAGCACTAAGTAACCAATTTTTGCAGTGAGTAGTACAAAGCTCTCATTTATTATACATAATTATAGCACAGGAGATCATTTGGATGCTACTGCGTCTTCACTACAAATTCAGTAACAAGTAACTGTCTAACATTTTCAGGACATTATTTTCCTATGCCATTAAGGCAATCAAAACCACGTAGTTTAAGTAGTGATAATCAGCATAGCTAACATATCTGGTTAGAACCATAGTAGGGTGCAAAGTAACTGTACTGCTTTCATTTCACAAGGATCCAAGCCAGAGGAGAGAACTGGGCCAGCATACAGCAGTTGAGCAAGATGGTATTTTTGATAACTGCCTTCTGGTACTCAGAATCTAATTTCCGTACAAAAACACCCAATTTTTTCAAGAGGAAGGGATCTTCATAATTTTCTATATATGCCTCAGTCAAGAGGCTTGAGGAAGCGTGAATCGCACCTATTTGTTTCACAAGGTGTGGGATACTGATTTGGGCAACAGGAGCTTGCCTCAGACTTCATAATTATTATAACCTTTTACAAGTTGAATCAAATTATGCAATTAAGAAAAAGCACAACAAAACCACTAAGAAATGTCCTTCAATTTTTCCATTATTCATTAAATCAGAAATAGGCAGCTTGACATAAGGCATTCAAGCTGTTCATTTATTTGAAAATGACAAATGAAGCTTCTTCTCCATTTAACAGCTTTTCCTGGGGAGTCAATTTATTTAAAAGAAACTAAGACATTATCACACCAAGACATAATTATGGGATTTCACATGCAGTTGCAACCTGAAGCATTGCAGCTGTGATTATAAACACAAAAATGACTTATTTGTTATTACATTGTAGACCCTATCAGATTTGCTTCTGGGAGCAACAGGGGTCTATAATACCACACAGCTATATACCTTGGTCCTGCAATGGCTGTGTATAGCTAGATTCCCCCTAGCACAGCTAAAAGAGGTTCTGTGCAGGTACAGAAATCCATTACTGCCGCCTGCAAGGCTGCATCACAAGGAGGATTGGCTTGCTGCCTATGACAGCTAGAAATACCTCCACACTGCTGCAGCAATGCTCACATCGAGATTGCCCCTGTGGAATGCATTCAGCAGATTTTACCCATTCAATTTAGTATGTCAGCAGTATGCATCTACACTGCAAGGCTGCTTGGTACCTGAGAAGTAAAGAACGGAACAAGACATATGTCCCTATGGCCAAAGTCCATTAATCTAACCTGGCTATAATTTAACATTTCAATACCAAGATGCTGAGTGTTCTATAGATATCTGACGTAGATTACTCACCCAGCAAGTCTGTCACACACTCAAGTGTGGTATTTGAAAATACAAGGGCTTTTTCTAATTCCTTTTTAAAGCTCAGCAAGAAAATTTTCATCCTACTCACTGTACCAAAATAGCTTCAAGTAGAAATATTTGGCCTTGGGAAAAGAATTACTAAAGTGTGTGTGCGTAGGTACAATCCAGGAACTCCAGAGTACGCCTAACCAAAACAGCTCAAACCTACAGGCAACAGATCCTATTTGGGGATTTCTATTTCATGTTTGCACACAAGCATAGCAGATCACTGCCTACGCTGCAAAGGTGGCTGTACACTGATCTGGCAAGGCAGAGAGGAGCGGGAAGGCCACCCCTCACAGTGGGAACGGAAGGAAAGCAAAGGAATGCTTTGAAGGAGGGACACCCTGAGCAGCACACCCAGCCCCACAGCACTTCTGCTCCATTGCCTCTCTCATGCCATGACCAGCAAATCTAATACAAGGGCTTGGCAGAGGAGGGCTGAAGCGGGCAGGTGTCTGACATGTGGGAGGGAGGTGACAGCACAGCTCTTTAAAGCTGAGAGGCAGGTTTTGACCTGCCTAAATTAGTGAATTTCACACCTAAACCACACAATCTGATGGGCCTGACTTGAGATTTTGTTTTATGCTTGAATATAAATTAGTTTCTTTTCTAAATACAATACTATGCCTCAGCATGACAACTAGTTTATCTCAAACAACTAAGTCTGTTGTGGTATTTCAACTTTACCAATCTAAATGTATACCCTTGCCTAAACACATCACCAGGTAAATCAAAATCAAGGGCTGAGGAGGCTCTGCAAGGGAAGCAGGAAGGGCTTTTATTCAGGGCAAGTGAGATCCATTTTATTTTACATGTTTATCTTATTTGTAAAGATAATACTAGTGATGTTTGAGAACACTGAGGAGCATGATAAAGCATACAGCTGCATCCTCAGTCATCTGCACACAAAATCCAGACCAAGCTAAATATTTTGGCATATGGAACATAGAGAAGAAAGAGCATAACTGTGATAGTCTCCAGAGGCAAAAACCAAAAAAAAAAAAAACAAACCAGAAAAAAAAAAAAACCAAAAAACCAAACAAAAAAAAAAAAAAAGAAACAACAACCTTTTAAAAATAAAACCAGAAGCAAATAGTGTACATAGGAAGACAAAGTTTAGGCATTATGAAGATTTAACTACATGCTCTTAAAGTTCTAGTTTTTATTGTCTGGAACCACTCAAGCACTAGTTCAGAACACTTTACAAAGCCAGTCAATCTTTCAGAGTAATACAATAAGAATTCCCTTAATATGCACATCCCAGAGCCCTAGAGGGATTCAGAGCACTGTGCCCCTTCTTAAGGGTCAAAACTTCAGTTCTTTGACATTGCTGTGCTCTGAAGTATGTTGTTAACAGCAACTATTTGGTAGATCAAAAAAGAAAAGCTCAAAAAATTGTCTACATCACCACGAAATAAGCCAGGCTTGTAACAGAGCAGACTGAACAGCTCTAGACTAAGGTTACTCAAAACAGCCATAAGAGCCAAACTCAAGAAACCAGGACCAGGCAGAGGCTTTCTTAGGGATGTGTAACAAGACAATTGGGATCTACCACAAGGTGCAAAGTGCTGTTGCCCGGGATATAATGAAGGAGGTAAGAGACTCACCTCTTTTCTCCTTGTCTTGCATGAGCAGTCATTCACAAAACAAGCAAGAAACACAGCCAGAGATGCCAGCATTTTAGACTGTTTTCCAATCCCATCTAGCAGAGGGAAGAATTGGAAGCTAACTCCTAAACATCACAGGAATAGTTGAAGGAAAACCAAGAGGTTCATTTAACAGGTACCTAAGAATGAGATTTCACTAAGAAATTGCTTAATCAGTTCAAAATTCAAAGAGAGCAAATAGATTTGCAGAACAGCATGCTCTTGATTTGAACTTTAAATCAACAGAGCCAAGTGTGGAAATGACACACGTGGATTGCTCTCCCTTGCGGAAACCAGCGTTGGACAACTAGGAAAGACTACAGCCTCACAGAAAGGAGCTGAAAATGTTTTTCTTAATCTTTAAAATATCCACAAGTAAATGTAATACTGTGATTGCATTTCTGAAGATAACTTGAAGACAGAGGTAGAAAAAGCATATTAGACCACATATGCAAATTTACATGCAGGGAACAGATGTGGTGAAAAATATCAGAAATCGAAAATGAAAATACTTGGTGGTGTTAAGTCTTCAACGCACGAGCTCCACTTACTTTGGAACTTCATAAAAACTGGTCCATTTACATTAAAAACCGTGGTGTTCAAATCATATCAGAAACACTGTTTGCCTTATTTGATTTATAAAGCCAACACAGCAAGACTAAATAGCCTTCTAAAGCAAAAACATTTGTCAAGAACTCTGACTTGCCTTTGGGAGCAGAGTTTTGTTGCAGTCATACCACTACTCGACTACTTACAACAAGGTCAACTGATAATCTAGAGGACAAGTTACATGCTTCTCTACTCAGGAGTATCAAACATTGTACATTCTAGAAACAGCATTACTGGGGATGTTTTAAGATAAACTACTAATAAGAACAACATCATCATCTTCAAAATCAATTTCCTAGCTTGTGGAAAGAAGAAAGTACCTTGTTTCTTATCTTGATTAAACCAGCCTACGATTTTAAAGGGCAAATTAAGTAGACCCTTTGAACATAAACCACTAAGAAATTATTTTGCTATGGAGGATTACATTTATACCTGATTAAAATAGAAAATACTGAATAAGAAAAAAGAGAACAGTCTCTATACAATTAAATTTTCATTCTCAAAATTACTCATAGTTTTAACAAGAGAATTTAAAATCTCTGCAAGTCTATACTATCATTATATATTTATGAAATGGGATGATTAATCTCTACTAGGAAAAAGCACAAAACACAGTAGACCTGTAGATTTTACAAGAGACAGTAAGCTTGACAAAGTTTTCCTTGCTGCATATATTCTGTAAAAAGTTACATTTCAAAAAGATTTGGCACTTCACAGCACAAATAACGGCTAAAGGCATTTATAAATGGGTAACCTTTTCACGCATGCCAAATTCTGGATAGAAAGTTTTAAATTTATTTTAAATGATCATCAATAATTCTAACAGAGCCAATATAATTATTTCTTAAATATTACGTATAAATTATTTTTTTGAGGGAAAATCTATACCAAACTCTTAAATACTGATGTTAAAAAAGGTTTTAACTCACTTGAGCATATTGCACGGAAAACCTTCACAGATATCTAACCTCTGAACCACTCAGAACAAAAGACTGTTGCCCTACTGTTGTAGATATGAACAACAGTAACTCTGTGAAGACAGAGGATGAAGCAGTTGCAGAGGGTCCTGGCCAAGCCCACCCTGACAAGCAGCTTAGGGACTTTCCACAGATAAAGCTGTCACCCCCACATTTGATACACTGTACAGGTCCACCCTCCACAAACCGGCCCTCTGCCAAGACCGCCTTCGCCACTGTTACTAGGCAATTCAGAACACCTCATTGTTTATACTTGCCTCCCACAGACATTACTCCCCACACACATTTGTACTGATGGATGCTGAATTTTATCCGCTCAGTCAGCCAGGACTAATTTTTCTAACAAACTTCAGTAAGCGACTACTCTTTATGTGACTGTCTGTAACACCTTATTAACAGATAACCTCACCTCAGCATTCACAAGTTTTTCCACATCAGTTATGAACTCACCAGAGAGTAAAGAGCCTTCAAGATGTTTAGGATCTTTGATGAAGGTACCTACAAACACTTTCTAGGAAACCCAAGCACACTCCTTTTTCTGGATCACTCCACCCTGCATATTTGCTGACCTCCTGGCAAGAGGTCCAACTGGTTTTGAAAATCCATGTCCTTACAAAAGCAAATAGGCTCTTCCCACTACATCATATTTTGTTTACTCAGTCTTATGCTTGATAACTTTGCTTTGTCACTCTTCAGTTCTCTACACCTTTTAAGTCTTTGCATTGAAGTTGATTTCCTCTGCATCAAATGAAATTTAAGCAATAAATTAAACTACATTCCATTGTCAGAAAGCCTTGGACTAGAAACACCCCTTAAGCTCCTTCATGCAGAGTATTGATGCAAATAATTAAGCTTCCATGATACTGCCTTATATTTCTTGACTGTTCCTTCCGCACATGGACCCTTTAGCAACCTGCCACAAAGTCTGGCAGGATCTGTGTGAAAGGGTGGGGTGTTTACTATCCTTTTTATGCCTTTACCAGTTTTATCCCCAAAAACATTTGTCTTGTAATATAACTGATATTTAACTTTCCAGAGATGATGCTCTCTTCCGTGTTCTCATGACAACCCATAATTTAGAAATAAAAATACCGTATGTGGATCAACAAGTTTCATAATCAAAACTCAGACCAAAAGCCTGAAGATTTGATAATTTTGAGAGGATTTTTTTTTTCCAAATTATTCCTAAATGCTCTGCTGAATGTCAAGCTTCACAGGAATCCATGTATACGTGTTTACCCCACATAGACCTTTCTAAAACAGAGATGGGCAGCTACCATGGTAACATCCTCCCCAGATTTCCAATTACTATATTGCTGAAAGCTAAAACACAATAAAGTCTATCTGCTTAAAGTAACACGTGCTGTAGCCACAGCAGTCAAAGGTTATTGTGACATACAGTACATATGGAGCAACAATACTATATATGATTAAAACATGCTTCTGTTTCAGAGCCACAGAAGCAACTGTGTGTAGCAAATTTTTTAGGACACATCAATATGTCTATTAATAGTATCTGATGAAATTGGCCTGCCTTTTAAAATTAAGAAATTTAAATAGAGCGATAAGTGGTTTGAATGATAGCCACCACTGGTTATCATTGGTGCCAATGACAATGCACCAACGATTGGTGCAACCAGTGGTGCCAAATGAACAGCCCCCTGGCCATATGCTGCCCATCATACAAGTCACACAGATCACGAGTGGCTGTCTCTTGCCTACATGGGGCTCCTTGAGTCACACCCCAGGGAAAGCCATCAGCTCACTGAGGACGTCAGCAGCTCAAAACAAACTGCTGCCACTGGTAAAGTCCCGCTGACTACCTCTGTGAGTTAGTGAAAGGTCTCCAGAAAGACCTTTGGCTGAGCAGAGGCTCCATGACTTGCTAGCCAGTAGCAACTCAGTCCTACAGAGAGGAAAGTGTCACAGCAGAATGGCACTTAACCTTTGAAACATAAACGATAAACCTGACTTGTGAACAGCTCCTGGGCATGCTGGGAGCAGGTTCAAACCACTGTATGGGAGGGCTTTAACCAGTCCTTTTGTGCCTCTCTAGCACGCCTGGAAGCCTGACCCACGTGGATTAAAGTGACTTGCTACATCTGTCAACGGCTTGCCGTCTGCTTTCTCAGGTACTGAGCACTCCATTAGGGCAGCTACAGCACCTCCAATATACCAGGGAGGGCAAGATTCATCCTAACTTCAGCTGCTCAAGTAAACAGACACCCACCTCTGAGCTGGTAGCTCTCAGCTTCTCTCTCACTATCTGCAGAGCAGGGGTACCTTCCAGGACCCATCACCTCCTCCTGAGGAAAGAGTTTATAAGTACCTATTTCATTCTACTTAAAGAGAGCCCAAGACAACAGGCAAATGTAGATGAACTCCTACAGAGCACCTAATTGTGCACAGTAATGTAATTTATGTACTCTTCTGCCAGGAAGGCATCAGGGTGCCTACAGGGAACAGGAGGATTTTCTACAGGTGTTTTCAAAATACCATCTGTCTTCATTTGCCTGCTTACTAACAGCTGAAAAATAACATTGCAGACATAATTGCAATGCAGGCAGTTTTTATTTAAAGTGTTGGGGGGAGAGCTGTCTCAAAACTCCACTTTTTTATTGATAACAACGGAAGAACATTAGGCAGCAGAACACAGATCCCTTCAGGGAAGGGACATTCAGTGAATTTCCAACTAAGGATCAAAGGCTTCTAGAAGAACACAGTAAAATCAGGGTTTCTAACAGATCAGACTACCTAAAGCTTGTATTTTTCAGTTCCATCATATAAGACTGTATCCTGCACCATCAGCCTTTGGGTTAACTGAATGAAGGCAGCACTCCTTCAATGTCAGATGAATAAACCTTCAGGGAAAGAAAGGATAGAAGAGCTAAGCTTTGAGAAGAATGGAAAAAAACCCCCCACCAGCTAAAGCATCTTAGCAAAGGAACTAAAATATTAGGCACATAATACCTCCTAAAGAGATGAAACACAGCCTCACTACCTATTTCATCAAAATTGAAACATTTAAGAAGTAGAATGCCCAGAACAGACTAAGAGAACCTAGTTCTTGATGTAACACTGACAAATTGCACTTTGCTTGTGACAAACCTGTGTAAACACTCATTAGTGGGTCCCATTTCCAAGGAGAGAGTCTATTTCCAACAAATAAACACAGTAATAGTAGCAGCTTTCCAAGGTACACTTTCAGGCTCAGAAGCAGCTCAAACTGAACACTCAGAGCAGCGTGAAATAGACAGCAATTGCGCCCTGTTAACCTCAGAGATAAGAAATAAACCCGAGGAAAGCTTGGAGTTTTCACAGTCTAATGAAAGCACAGCACAAGTGATGCTTGGAAAAGGTCACCAGGAAACAACAGCAGCGCAGTAATGCTAACATAGAATGCCTGACCTTTATTTCATCTTAATCCCATTACTCTTTTTCCCCTGTCATAACAATAAACCCCACTGAACCAAATAGATGGATTCTATTTTCTTCTTGGGACCATGTGTAAAAGAATTCTATGGAAGGCACAAGTAAATATGGGACACTTGCAAAGAATTCTTATATCTCTGTGCACAAACAGTGCAAACGTTAAATCTGTTACCAGACCATGACAAATACCAAATGGTAAGAATAAAGAAATAACCTTACTGAAATGCCTTATTTTTTTTATTTTCTTTTTTTTTTTTTTACATGCAGGATGAAAGATTCTCAAGTCAATACGTGTAGTAGATGTTCCGGTATACAGCCTCATAGATTGATTTCTCTTCTAGATCATCTAACCAGAACAGGATGCTCCTTTTTTTAAAATAAAAAATCTTTCATTAAGGCAGACCTCTGACTACAGATAAAAATCAATATACAAAACTCTCATGTTTCCACATTTATAAATAAACCTGCAACAGGAACATGAGGAAAATCAATGAGTTGCTCTAATACAACGATGTCTCTTCACAGAGTAAGAATATATATAGGCCCTTTCTTTCACTAATGTCGGTTATTCTTTATTAGGCATGGGTTTGCTCAATTTTAGCCATGTGTCTGGAATGCAAAATTCCCTTCTGTAAAAGGAATATTAGCAATAACACCTTTCTGATGAGTAACTCATTAGAAACAGCAGAAACAGAAGGAGAAAAAAAACTAAAGCCTTTTTCATCAGAGGAAGAGAATTCCCACATTCTGCACTATTCATGTTAAGTTTGTCCATGCCACTGTGCACCTGGGATTGTGCAGACACTCTGCACAATCTTTCCATTAACTAAACAGTAGGTGGCAAAATCTATTAAAAACAGAAGAACATGCAAAACCAACGTAGTTGAGAGTGAATTTTACACCAGGTCTTTTGTCACTCACGGATGTTATAAACAGGGAACAGGAATGCCCTCTTCTCATCATCTTCCCTTTACCTTTCATTTTATATTTAACATAAATAAATTAAGACATACTGCTCAAAAATAGCTTCCTCAAAATTTTTCATAGGCAAGCCATAGCTAATCATGAAAGAAATTCGATCCCAGTGATCACACAGGAAGCGAACTTCTAAGGGAACAAAAATCGTATTAATCTCTCCAAATGAACAACCTATACCTGTCTTAATATACCATTGTCTCAGCCTTTCAAAAACATTATAAAAATGATAGTACCAACAGCAAAAGCTGCTTTTGTAACAGTTGAAATGGGAGAGGATAGATGCAGAAATGGCACATGGGTTGAATTAAAATTTGAGAAATTCAGGTCACATGCTTCAACCATCATATCACAGCATCTTAAAAAACTAATTATACACACATATATGCAGTCTTAATCCTGTTGCAAGAGGTGTGCTAGATAACACATCAGAAAATGCTAACAGATTCACTACTTGTTTATTCCTCCATATTTTTCAGAGCTTTGACACTAAAGCAATGAGCTTTATTCTTGCTTTTAAGTCATCTCCATCTCTAAAAACAACACAACACACACACGCTTTCCAACATCCCCCCCTTTTTTCCTTTTTAATTCAAGCAATTTGAAAAGCTCCGCACCCTTCTAAAGATCGAGTCACAGTCACTGACTAGCAAAAACATCTTCCTTGTAAAACTCAAACCTCACCAAGCTAAGTAGAAAGGGAAACATCAGCAAATCAGCTTTACATTCCTCCTAGAGCTTCTAAAAAAAAAAACAAAACAAACCAGCTTCATACCCATTACTTCAAAGTACCTGTTACAAACTGGACTGTTTGTACTCTCCCTGACAATGTACACCTCCCTCCCTGTAGTCACCCCTCTGCCTCCACACACATGTATGAGGACACAGCTTAAAATGCTTTTGCAAAAATCCTCACATGCACTTGTCTACTACTCTCACCCTGCCACGCAAACACACTACTACAGACCTTTCAGCTAGCTGTATTTTGGAAGATGAAACATGACAGTAGTAAGGGAAATCTCCACCACCTTTCTCAATAGCTTACCTTATCTGCTTGAATTAACTTTCCATCTCCTGCAAGTGTCTGTGCTGTACACAAAACCCCTCACTCCTCCTGCCTGCAATTTGCTGTTCTGCCAGCCATTTTAAAAAGCACATGCCCTCATGTTACAAGCAAAGTGTTAAAAGAGCTGCTTCTTCTCTATACTTAGCAGGCAATCTGTATAGAAGATGAAAACGTGCTATTTTCAAAGACAAAAAAATTGTAAGGATATTTTACACAACACTCAAAACAGGACATTAATTTTTCTTCCCTCTATTTACACTGCCCTGAACTTTTCGTCAAGAGGAGTAAATAAGGCTAAATGCCAAGAATAGCTCTATTATTATTTTGAAAGCTGTTATACCTGAAACTAAGCAATTGTACATGGTCTCATATATTCCCTTCCCTTCAAATGTGCTGAAAAAATTGACCTCAGGCATGCACGGCTCTGGCAGTGGGTTCCAGTTATGGCTCCTGGTAAGAAGCTAAATAAGAGAAAAGGTGATTTTTTTTTTTTCCAGATAACTACTTCACATCCCTAACCATCTTAGCAACTCAAATCCCCAAACACTGAAGGCCAGAGTATGTGTGCTGGGAACAGATCTAGTATTTGGAGATGCTGTAGGTGGCAGCAGGTTCTCTTCTACTCTCTCCTAACCCTAAAATCCTCCACAAAAATCTTTCAGAAAAACAGAAAAGCTGCTACTGCTTCAGTGATACAATACAGTTGACACTGACAAATTCCTCTTTACTGAAAAATGGTACCGACCTATACTAGAAGAGTCCCCGTGGACAAAGACCATGCAAAAAGAGCCACAGCCTGCTACAGTTTAGATCCAGTTATGCTCACAGTCTGGTGCTGTAAATCCCACCACATTCAGAAGTAAAAATCCAACGCTGTAAGGAAGCGTTATGGCTGACATTTTTACTTCTTCCAGAAAGCCAGCAAGCTTGCATCCAATATTTTTCCTTGACAAAGGAAGCTCTCAGAGCAAGGAAAGTGAAGACTGTATCACATTTTTCATGGAAGCTAACCAATACTGTCATTTACATTTTCATTCACTATAGAGCGCAAACAGGTGAAAAATCTAGATAACAAACTGCAGTACAAAAACAAAGAGCCTTGCCTACTTAAACGTACCTACTGAATTTAGGAACTGATAAATATTTAGCAATTACTGTGAGTGTCCATTCAAAAATATGCTAGCTGCAGCATTTACAACAAGGAACCTGAAAACTGCATACAATGATGCCTCATGTCAGTGATTCTCTCTTGGTCTAGTTACTTTTAAAAATCACATAAGTATGTATCCTACACTAAACATACTGGTAAGATATGTCAAAAAGACTTTATTTTTTTCCCCACTTTTCTTTCCTAATCACAAATTCCACCATTGCACCTTTAGTTAATAAACCTACTAACCAGGGCTGCTACATTAAAGTAAACAAGAACTGCAGTAGTTTTGGGCATAAGCACAAAAAATCCAAAATCCCACTAATCTAGTAATACCAGAACAGCAGCAGTTGCCTATTCCACACTTTGTTCTATATCCCAAGAGATCTGTCTTAAATTCGCCCAGGCAATGCTTCTTGAAATGAAACAGCAACATTCACCCTGAAAACCCAGGGACCACATCAGAACACTTTCCAAAGTAAATTGGACACCTGAAGCTTTACTCCTTGCCTCTTGACTAGCCCTCATCTAGGACCTGCACTGAGCTGAACAGAACCACCCTGAGCAGCAGCTGCTGTACTGCAACACACCTATAGCAAAGCAAAAGGTGACAGCAGCCATATCCCAATATAAAAGGCTGGATCACAAAATTGCCTGCCCTTGCTGCTACCAAGGGAGCCTTAAAGCTCTTGCATTCACTTCTCCTGTACTTATTTTCTCTCCACTTCCACATGTCATGAACAGTCTGATGGGCAAGAAAGCTTGCTTGCTTGGACTGTAACTGGTTGGTCTAACAGAAAACATGTTATTTGTCCACAAACCTCACCTCTCCAGAAAGATACGTTCATAGACGTAGCACTCTCAGCAGACAGCAGCTGAGTATAGAGCACCTTTCCAGGCCTGATTAGACACAGACTGATTGTAGTCCGATCAAACTTCAGGACACACCTGCACAAGAAAAGGCTTTTGCTTCATAGTGGCAACATAAAGTAGTTCTGCAGAACACGGGATCCCGTATCACCATGCACTCAGGCTGAAAGTTGGCACTTACACAGGCATCCTGCCCTCTTCCAAAGTTCTGTTTCACGTGTAGATACAGATCAGAAAATAGAGTTAGGGCTTGAAAAACCTGCCTACCCACAGCAAAAGAGGAGAGGGATGAGCAGGTTGAATTTGCTTTAGTAACAGAAGCCAGTAAATATTTTGGAAGGGAAAAGGAGTCAGAGTTGCATCAGAAGTCACATCCCCTCTTGTGCACGTAATAGGAAAGCTTGGAGAAAAGGGAAGAGCAGGTCTACACAAAAAGGATGGTCTTCCTCTAAGCCTGAACTGACAGCAGCAAAAGGAATTACCTAGGGTAGCGGCAATAGGACAAAGAAAATTACAGGTATTTTGTCACAAACAGCGAACTATACCCACCTTCTCTACCTCACCAAGACAGATTAATGCTAACAACAACAAAAAAAATCAGTAGTAAATTCAGCATCCAAACTTATTACATGAAAACACAAATGATATCAAATGATATTTGAGATTAAGTTCTCTCAAACAAGCAAGAAAACATTCTGGTATTGTTTCTATCCACAGGCAAGAGGACTATCTAACTGTAAGAGAAAAACATCTTTTGTCTTTGTTTCTAGTATGTTTTTACTGATGCACTGAATATTTCTGAATCAAAAGGACAAAGCTAGCTACCACCAGAAGACGAAGAGAATCTTGTGCCTGATAAAACATTTCAAGACTTACAGGTAAATTATTTCAGTTATGTGCTTGGGTAAATCCAGGACCAGAAACCAAATCCTGCACCTTATCAAAGCAGTACTAGCAGATGCACACTGAAAGAGGTTTTCTCTCTACAAACCTGATACCATCATCCCTTGTAAGTTTGTGTAAATGACATCATATTCGATTCCCACAGACCCCAAACCGTGTACTCAATGGTCCTCACTCAAGCTCTACCTACAAATAAATATGCATATTTACTCATTTCACTGCTCCCTAAAAAGGGTAGTTAGCATCTGCCAGACAATGCTGAAATCACTATTTTACTGAATGACACTTAGGAAGAGCAGATTTGGTTTATTCTGGCAAGGCAAAAAGCAATGGACTAGATCATATAGCTGGAAACAAAAAGGGAAGGCTGAATGCAGTCAAATCTAGTTGGAGTTAAAGCTAGCTTTTAGCCACTGAACCGTTATTCCATATTCCTTTAACATTTTTCTTTCCTGGGCCTTCTCAGCTGTCCAGTTTTATGAAGGACTATATAATATAATTGGCCTGAAATGCTGCTTCTCCGAATCAGCTCCAGCAGCTCCCAACCTTTAGGATCTAAGGTCAAAATATGAAAATTATGTTTTCCTAGTGCTATCTTATAGCATAGGATTTTTTGACCAGAGTTTGCCAAGACACGTGCATCACCAGGAGATACGTGGATTCATTCCAGTGCAAAACAGCCATTGGAAACCCATCTTGAAGACTTCTGACCCTCTACCTCTCCAAGTCTGTAACTCAAGGAAGTGTATCATACTGCAACATGGGTTAACCAGTAGCTGTTGCAAGGACTAGGAAAACATTCCTCAGCCTATTTGGTTTTTGGTTACCTTTGATTTTCAAAGAGCTCTCTGATACGGTGATTCTCCATTTCTGAATAAAAATGCCTGAAGCAGAGGTTAAATAGAATGGAATGCACTTTCTTTTCCTTTTCACCTTTTTCCTCTTCCCATCTGTTTGCCTTGCCTGCAGCTGCCACAAGAAAAACTTAAGAGCTACTTTAGCCCTCTGGGCTCCCAGTGCAGGACGCAGGTGGGCTGGTGAGAGCTCAATTCTTGCCAGAGCTCATCTGATGGGCACAGCCACCCCCCCTGGCATCATGCTTTTCTCTCCCTACACTCCTGAGCCTAGATGGAATGAGGTGAGTTCTGCACACAGCAGGCTAGAGCATATGAATATATTTAGAAGATACATTCGGATACATCTGTGCATACATCACTAGCTCTTGGAACTACAGTTCATGGTACACTATACTATACGAGTGTCTCATACAGCATACTGTACACTACCCTAAGTGCCACCTTCTAGCCACCAGGGAAGATAGAGAAGTCAAGGAGATACTGTTGCTCTGATTAAAGTGGCCATCCTTATGACCTTGTTGGTGGGGGTGAGTGGATGAGAATGAGGAAAAAGGAAAACACTGTTAGAGAGGAAAATAAAAAAACAGCTTACAAAACTTCAGGAGTTCACCTAGTAGGACATCAGTTTATCAACAGCACAGGTGCACCATTATCAACAAGTAGGCAACAGAAGTTCCATGCACTGTGGGGGTTTTACATCAACAGAGAAATCAGTGCTCTTCCAGGAGCATTACTGTGCTATTTTAAACACCTTTTGAGTTGCTACATGGCCTGTAAGCTTGTCACTATGCTTTAGGGAGCATTCATTACAAGGAATCTTGGTTGTATGAAGATTTCCTTTACAATCTTCAGTTTGTCTTCAGCACCACAAACAGACCAACATGTCAAAAACTGGATTTGAAAGTGGATGTGTTTTTTGCTGTGTAACATGAATGACTTTCAGTTCCATTCACACATCATTTGGACAACTTTACCACAAATGAAATACATTAAGATTCAAGGACAGGCTACCTATTGATTTTAAGACACCTTTGGCAGTATAAGACTTAAAGGAAGACTGGATACAGGAAGCGACTATGGTATAAGAAAAGATATTACAAAACCTCAGGGGGAAGAGGACAGAACCCAACCCAAAATACAGAAAACATACTATAGGTGGGAAAGCAGGGGAGGGATGTGAAATTGCCTTTACAGAATAAAAAGCATTATGAAAACCAAACTCCTCCCATTATCTGGAAATGCCTCAATCTGTACAGTTGTTTCTGTTTCAGATTTTCTTTCAGTTCATAACTTGATAATGCCACAGAAATTCAGCCTTTCTGCATAATACTCTCTCTAAACAATCTCTCCCCTATTCATCGCTCAAACATTTTCAGTCAGTGCCACAACCCAGGGTCAAAGAGCCGTAAAACACATCCTGGACCACAACTCTGCAATCCAGAACCTCATCAAAACCCCTTTATGCCAAAAGAAGGTCACCCATTTATTTCATTGCACTATTAAACCACTTCCTATGCCTGCTGAAAATTGCCATGTTTACTTACAACCACAGCACTTAGCACTACTAAACCCAGGAAACATAATGGCAACACCTACATCTATTAATAGACCATTAAGCATACAGGGAAAAGATGGCCTGTGGGTGAAGCACAGTTCTATAGGTAAAGAAAATAAGGACAACAGTAAAGCCCTACTCACTCTTCCCTTTAAGACAGGGGAAGGAGAACCAGCTCATCCATCATTTATTTTGGAAGCCGTCATTGTCTTAATTGTTTATTAACATTTTAAGAGCCCCCAAAGCATATTTGCAGTCCCCACCCTGAGGTCTCTTTGCCCTGATGCAGTGAGTCTGTACACACACATGCCATATTCAACACAAGCAAGGGAATGAAAATCACTGGCAGGCAAGTCACCAACACTGGGGGGGAAGGAAAACGCTTCCCATTAGTTCATACCACTCTCCCAAGGAAAGAGAAATGTAACCCCTTTAATTAAAATACATAAAATCGCAGCAATGATGTGTGGATAAACACTGCAATATCATTCTATTTTCCCTTCGGGGACAAAAGGAAAGACCCTTGTTGTGTGATCTGCCACATAGCCAACTTAGTAGCAAGAAAAAATATTTTTGTTCCATAGGACTGGAGTTTTTTTCAAAATGAGATTCATTTTCCTTGCAATATAACTGTATGTTGGGAGTTTATTCCAAGGGTAGTTTATTTAGACTTGAGTATTCTTCAGACTATGACTCAATTTACTGTTTAAGTGAAAAAACAGCAGTGATCTCTCTCCCCAACTAGTCAGGGGAAGACCTTCCTTCAGCACTCCTGCTGTAGTTGACAAACTCAGGCATGCCACACCGCCTCAGGAAAATAATTATCTTTTTTTTTTTGATCAAAGGCACATTAAGAATTTCAGTATTCCACCACACCTACAACCAAAATCAACTGCAAACAAGAAATACATGAATGAACATTCTGCTGAAATAAAGAAGAGCTCTGCTAGCTTCTGCTTGGCATGAGACAAGTAATCTGGTAATTCATATGGATTGAACCAAGCAAGGCATATTCCTAGATCGTACCTAACTGAAACAAAACCACAGTACATCCTCCAGCGTCTGGCATTAAAACAGGCAAAACAATCAGATACACTAGTGTTACTACCATTTTCTTTAATATTTTGAGATGCTTTTCCAGTGCCATCCACAAATTGATACATGGTATCATGTATTTTCATCCAACGCATTCTTTTCCATCCTATCAAAACCTCAGTAGAAGTGATAAATTCTAGAGCCTCAATTCATTTATTAAAATCACTACTAGGAGAAAGGAGTATCTAAGAGAAATTACCCAACAAAGAAAAGGAGATCTATGAAGCTTCATATATTTCTCCTCCTAAAACGGCTGGATGCACAATGCACCAATGACAGTTCTAGGGATATGGGGCATAAATCCATCGCAAGCAGATGCATTAATGCGCACATGGAGCCAGCAGGCAGCTGGCTCTGGCATGAAGTATCGACATGGAAGATACCCCAAACTAAACTTCTCACCATATTAACCAAGATAATATACATTCAGTGAACTAGTCACCTTGAAAGGTAAATCCAAGCACACATGAATGACTTAAAAAAACAAACAAAAAAAAAAAAAAACAAACCACAAAACACAAGTACAGCAAAAGGAGAGTTTCCAGATTTTTTCATCCACCAGAAAAAGGATTTGAATGCCCAAGACTGCACCAAGCATGCATTTACTCCTGTAATGGGAAACAAAGTTCAAAAAGTTAAATATTGATGATGCACAGCAAACAATTTCTGCTGTTAAATCAGTACAAGAAATTCAGCTCAACACTATGTTTTTCAAATTATTCCAATCAATAAAAGCACATATGCATAACACTGGAACACAAAAAGTTGCAGTTTCCATATTGTAAAGAAATTAATTCAATAAAAGGGAAACATTGAGAGAGGTTTGCTACTGGCACCTTTATTTATGCCAAGAAAAACAACATTAAACCACCATGGAGGAAAAAAAACCCAAAACCAACAAACTCTGGCACACTGAGAAACAAATAGTTTAAAGCAAAATGACTTCTAAGCAAACAGCTACCACAATGCAAGTGCATAAACCCTGCACAACACCAGGAATACTTGCAGTCATCACTGCTTTGGACATCCTCACTGAAAAGTGGCCTAAAAGCAAAGAAATCTGATGCATAACTGAAGTTCATACAAAGATCATAGAAATGCTTCATCAGCCTCAGCAAATTAGACATTTGTCTGCAAGACCTTAACACCACAAGAACAATCAGCTTCTTGATCAAAGGAACATAGACATAAACATATGAAAGCAGTAGCAAAAACATCCAGACATTCAAGTGCAAAAGAGAAACTGACATCCCAGAATTTAGGGCACAACACCTCCAGAGAGTATTTGGTAAGCAAAAAACATATGCACAAATAATACACTAAATGAAAACCAGCACATACTTCACAGGATTTCATATCACAGAGGAGACAGATATTAAACAGTTAAGGAAAAGTATTAACTACTGTGGCTAATTCACAAGAGTTACAGAAAGAAAATGAAGAAAACTACTGTGTAACCAACTGGCATTTTACTATATTAATTCATTACATTTGCAGAAAGCCTGAAATGCGTATGCATTATGTATGTACATACACAGAACACACAGGACAATTCAAAAGCAGAAGTAATTCTGTGTGAAACATTTTTATTACTGTTTAACTGCAACAAGAAGTACTTCAGTAAAATCCTTATAACATTCAGATCCACAGAGTGCTGGGTGCCAGGGTTTTAAGATTTTGAGAGTTTCATGACACAAATGAAGGAAAACAATATATTATTTGAATGACAGACACAAAAACTGGCAGATGTGTTATAGTATTTTAAGTAACAAAAATCCTGAGTTTCCTCCCCCCTTTCCCATTTTAACGGTTAGATAGATTTCCAGTTTGTGAAACCCACTTACCCATTATCTCTACACCCCCATACAGCATCATCAATCACTGTGGAGATAAAACACAGTGAAAGGTATTTCTAAATACCCTATCTAAAGTGAGTGCAGGATAATACTATGCTGTAAAATACCTCTGTGATTAGCCAAGATTTCAAGGCATTTTTTTTTACTAGGCGAGTTGCTTGAACACAAGCGTATTGAGGAAACTAACACTTCACTTCTTACATGCACTAATTCCAACCACAGAAATTACAGAGGTAATGAACCAGGTTGTGATGGAAATACCAAACAGAAGCCAATTACAGCAAAGTAACTCAGAAATAATTTAAGTGTCATAAAGCATGCAGGTTAAAAAAATAAAAATAAAACCTATTATGGTACTGAAAGAATTTTGCCTTTGATTACTCCAATAACCTTGGCTGAGTTATGGCATTACTACTCCTTCTATTATTAAGGCATGTTATCCAGATTTCCCCTCTCAGCCAGTAAGAGATTCACAAGAAAGTTAAATTCGGGCGTGTAAGACAAGTGTATTTAACATACTTCCTAACTCAAACAATTCACTGACAACTGAGTACAACCTGTCACACACACATCCCCTGAATGCTAACTGTATCAAACAAGACCTAGAAGACACACAGACCTCACAAAAAGTTATCAGGCTGAGAGTTATCACAGTGAGAGGCAACTCAAGGAGGAAGATGGGAACAGGAAGGAGGCAACTTGAGTTGGTTGTTACTCAATTAATTTAGCATTCCCATGACAGGTATTAGTTTCTTGATCACCTGTATTCTCCCCCCACGCCCAACCTGTTGGGTCCAGTTATTCATAAAAATTCTATACAAACAATAATTAAAAAACCAAAACACATAAGTGCATGAAGAGCTTAAACTGGGAATAATTGCTTCTAGGATCTGCACAACAGCTTGAGCCAATCGTGAATGAAGAGCTGAAATCTACACTGCTCTGTCAGAGAGTTGTTGCAAAAACCAGGTACCATGAGGAGTGGTCAAGATAACTGGAACAAGGAAGAGCCAACAAGCTACTCAGCAATACTAACACAGGGACTTTCTGGCAGAGGTGAGACACACAATGAAAAAGTAAGATTTTTGTTTAGTTGTTAGTCCAGAATTAAACAGAATTAAAAGCCTAAAGCCTTTCTGTACACTCACAGTGCATTTGTAAGTAAATGACAGATATGAGTAAAATTTTAAAAGCATTTCCCCATCAGCTTTGCTCTGCACAAATTAAAAGACCGATAACTAAGAAAGTTATAATTCTGTTTTATTTATTCACGAGATGAAAAAAGCCTTACTGCATAATTCTTCATACAATATCAATATGCAGGATATATAATTTCATTAACATTAAATATGTACACACTTGTTCAATTAGTATGCCTTAAAATAATTACCCAATATAAAAATAAAGCAACCCTGATGCCTTTCCACTGCTGTGGATATTCAGCCACCAAAGCAAGTAGAGGTATGTGACATCATACAAGCGTTTTACAAAGTTTTCAGATGCTTCACTTTCCTACCATGTGCGTATCAAGCAACACACCTTTTGTTTCTGCAATCTTGAAATTCAAAGGCAAGATAGATTTATTCACTGTAATTTAACAAAACTTACTTGGAAAGAATTTTGACATCTTTTTTTTTTTTAAAGACAAAGTCCATCAGTGTTACAATATAGTGAAATAATACAACAATAACCTTGAGAGGATGCAGTGTATTAAACTGCTCTGAACTAAAATTCATACTGCCCAGTGGTAATACCACACGAAAAGCAGCACATGAGTTAACCTTGGGGATAAACAACCTTGAATGTCTATATATGAGAGAAAACAATGTAGTACAAAAGAAAAAAGAATGTAAGTATACTTTCATTAAGTCATTTTGGCTTATAAAAAACAGTTGGAAAAGCACTGCTATCAAGAAGAATAACCCACACAGTATTTTTTAAAGAAATACACACCTAAGCTCCTTTCAACTATTCATAAACTATCACTGGTTTTGTGATACACAGTCTGAGCTGGCACAATACCTCATTTTTTGCTTAAATCCTTTTAGGGCTGACCAACTTTTCTGTAAGAAGAAGTATATTGTGTTCCAAAAACCAAAGCATTCAGTATTTCAATCTCTCAGAATATACATTAAGCAAATTTCACCAGGCAGCAAACAAGAACATGGGAGATACAATACTGAACAGTTGGTCCTTTAAATGCTATTTAGTCATTACTGTTACTACAGACGGTAGCAGCAATAACGCCTACATTTTGGTCACTCTCCCCAACAAAAAGATTCCTACCGTGTCTTCTCAGGCTGTAGCATCTCTATTGTTTGCTGCATGCCTTTAATTTTTGGCAAACAGTTGCACTTGAACTCTGCAAATATTATTTGCTTGTGCCACAGAATTTTTCTTCTTTTTGCATAAACCTTATGAATAAACAGCAACAGTATCTTCCCTAGTAGTCAAGAGATGCAAATACCTTCCCTTACTGAAGGATCATTTATTATTGCTTGATATGGGCAGACAGTCTGAAGCAATGGACATGCTAGATCAGGTGCCTTGCTTTCACTGCCATCCTAGCAATAGCCTCAGCACTGGAGGATCCCAGAGATCAAAACTTAGATGCTGCCAGAGGATTAAAAAGTTTGGGAAAGGCGACAGTGGCTGTCAATGGGACAGCACTCCCTCAAGGTCAACACAGTGGGAAGGAGCATTTTACTTTGGAAAACGTAGGTAAGCTTCTTCCCCTGTGAAGATGAGAACTCCAGGACCAAGATGTACACACAAACAAATGAACTAAGAGAGCAACATTTTCACATCCATGTTAACGATTTTGGCAGTAGCTACTGTGCTTGCTACAAAATTGTTAACTTAGGTCCCAGAAAGAAAGGTCACACTCTCTGCTGCCACAGATCCAAATCTCACCCACATGCATCTGTAAAACACACCATACACACTTTAATACCACCACATTGTACATCATCTTCTAGCAACAACTTTAAATAAAATAACAGATTTGGCTGAGACCATGCTTGAGTGTTTCTGTTCAGATGCCGATGCTTGACTACAACTGGCTACATCTGTCTGTGCCTGTCCATGCTCTAAACAGACAAACTGCTTGGTATCATCTTTAATTATACCACGTTGCCTTTTCTGTGGATTCCAAATCTCATACAGGGTGGAAAAAAGATTATGTCCTGGTCTATATAGCAAGCAAAGCTTTTTTGGAACATTTGCTTCCGAAGTTAGGAAAAAAAAAAACCAAACAAAAAACCAAACCCAAGAATAAAAAGGTCTTGGAAGAGTGCAAGTGAGTATTGGTCTGATTTCCTTATGCTTTAGAGAAGAAACAAACAAAATCTGAGCATTGTTTTTCTCACTCCCTTCCATGTGAAACATGAAAACATGGAGACCCAAGACCTGAAGTGCTTGACTGCTCAAGTGCAACACCTTACACTGAGAGCTGCGGCTGCTGAGCTCAGGAGGAACAGCAAACACAGGCATTCCCAGCTCCCTCCTTGGCACCCTGCACAGTCTCACCTCACAGAAGTCAAAGAATCGGATTCATCTTCCAACTCCATAAATTTGGGGTAATAATATTTGCTTATCTCCCAAAGCAATTGCAAAGCTACTTTTAGAAACTACAGTGGTTTAGGACAAGAAAGAAATTAATTCCCTCTTATGCCCTAGGTTTAGATGGTTTGCCATCTACAAAGCATACACCCTGTGTCTGATAATTAATGTAGAAGTATAACGAGCAGCTGCATAACACCTTAATCACCACCCATCTCGTAGGTTGAAATGTGAAGGAAGAGCAGACAGACCCACCCCAACACCTACACACGAGGTCGAGAGCTAATCTCACAACCTTGGTCCTGACATCTTCCACTGCTGGGGACTGGATCCCTTGCAACTCCATACACCGCAGCAGCCTCCACCACATCTCTCACACCCTTTTCGTCCTCGGAAATTAAAAGTTACGTTCACTGAGCAACGAGGAGCCATGCCTATAAAAGGGCTCGGCGTGAGGCGTTCACCCTCGATACCAGCTCAACCAGTTTGCTGCCCGGGTTGGCCGACCAGCACAGGCAGGCCCAGGCACCGCTGAAAATGAGCTTTATAAATCGCTCGCTCCCCGCTCTCCACTCCGGGGCAAACCCAAGCTGCCGCGCACCCCGCGGCACCGCCGGCGGTGGGGGAAATCGCGGCGGCACACACGGCTGCCCGGCCAGCCCAACCGCCACACAAAAGCCACCTCATGTTAAATACCTCCCGCACCACTGAGCCGACACCGGGGGAAGGGGCACGCCTGGGGCCTCGGGCCAGACCTTCTGCGTCCCCCGCAGAGCCACCATCCGCCGGCTGCCCGCAGCTCCGGCACTCCCGCGACTCCCCCCGAGGAAAACCCGCCTCATCCCCAGAAGGGCCGGGGCCGACCCCCTCCGCGCCCCACGGTGACCCCGTGCCCGGCCCGAGATGGCAGCGGGACCCTTCTGCCACCGCGCACCTAGCGCCGTGCCGGCCAGCACCTGCCGGGCGTGCGGAGTGACCCTCGCCGGCTCCGTCAGCCCCGGCCCGAAGAGGGAAGGGACGGGACAGCGCAGAAGGTAGCTGAGGGAGAAAAGAGGGGAAAGAGGCGGACGGACGGACGGACGAACCACCGCCCTCCGGCATCGTGCGGGACCACAGACCTACCCCCTTACCTGTCGCCCGCGGGTAGCTACGCGCAGCCCCCGGCTCCGCCATCTTCCTCAGCCGGTGCCCACCGCCGCCTCCTGCTGCCGCCGCTCCGGTCCGCGGCGCCCAGTGGCCGCCGCACAGGCGCACTGCCCACCCCGCGGCACCTGACACGGCGCGGCGGGCGGGCGGGGAGGAGCGGGAGCAGGGCCGGGCACGGTAGCCGAGGACGGGCTGGTGCCGCTCGGCGGCGGCTTCTTACCCGGTGCTGCCTGCGCTGGGTGGGAGCGGCTCCCGCACCGCCAGGTGCTGCCGCTGCCCCGCCCCGCCGGTCGTTACCCGGTGGAGCCGAGCTTCACACCGGTCCCTGCAGCACCTTGGCCGGCGGAACGGAGAGAGCCGTGTTTGTCTGCGGGGACCGCCGGGGTGTCAGCTCGTGTCGGGAGGCTGTGCCCCTTAGGCGGGGCAGCGCGGCCGAAGCTGTGCGTTAGTGACCAGTCACATTTAATTGGATTATCTCCGAGAGCGAAGCCACACGTCCCCAGCTTTGCTGGAACTCCTGCCGATTTTTCCAGATTTTTCCATGCAGCAGGCTGTGTGTGCTGTTTGCAGCTATGTGCTGCCTCGGTTGGAGTGATGGCACTGGAGAAAGGCAGGAGCATGCCTTCCTAGTCCAGCTGCTGCTAGAGGTTCCATCCCAAGGTCGTGCCCAGGCACAGGCCTAAGGATGCCCTTCAGGCTGGGCTTGGCCGCCATTTTGCACTCAGTTTTGGAAGAGGACAGATAAAGAAACATATGCTTTTTGTCTATTGGGCATTTGTATGCTAGTGGTCAAAAAAAAAAAAACCAAACCCAAAAACAAAACAAACAAAAAAAACCCCAACCAAAACCAAAAACAACAACAAAAAAAACCCACTGAGAAGTTGAACACACAATTTGCCTATTTGTTGTCCTCCAGCCTTCCTGTTGCTGCTGCTTCTTGGCCATGTGGAAACAGTTGCAGTGCCCCCGGGACACACAGGGACCTCCGGCATGGGGCAGCTCGTGCTTCACTGTCTTGAGGCATCATTAGAACTGGTCCTAGGTGCCAAACACCTTACTGCCTGCTCTGCAATGCCAGTTTACTAAAACTGAAATTTAAAACATATTTAATGCTCCCCTTTTCCATTCTTAGTCCTTCTGTTATTTTTGTCTAGCAATTATATCATTTTTTACCTGAAAATAGAGACCATGGTCAATATAAGGGAGTAGAGGAAGAAAGTATTTTCTGTTCAGTTTTTTTTGGAAAGCATTTTCTTTGGTATGCCCAAATAAGAAGAACGTGAGGGAGTCCAGGGGAGGGCCACAAAGATGGTCAGAGGGCTGGAGCACGTCTCCTATGAAGGCAGGCTGAGAGAGTTGGGCTTGTTCAGTCTAGAGAAGAGAAGGCTCTGGGGAGACCTTAGAGCAGCTTCCAGTACGTGAAGGGGGGCTACAAGGAATCTGGAGAGGGGCTGTTTAGGAGAGCCTGTAGTGATAGTGGCTTTAAGCTAGAAGAGGATAGGTTTGGATTTGGAAGAAATTCTTCCCTGTGAGGGTTGTGAGGCCCTGGCACAGGTTGCCCAAAGAACCTGTGGATGCCTGACAGTGTTCAAGGCCAGGTTGATGGGGCTTTGAGCAACCTGGTCCAGTGGAAGGTGTCGCTGGCCATGGCAAGGGGGCTGGAACTGGATGATCTTAAGTCCTTTCCAACCCAAACCATTCTGTGATTTTGTGATTTTATGATGTGTCTCCCAGTAAATTGCTATTTCTTGTTAAGTGCAGATTATTCCACTGGGGCACTGATCAACAATTTGTCTTCCATCTATACATTCAAGTGGTGTCCTCCTGTTTGGGTTCACACATCCCAATAAAAGTTTTAACTAGGCATACTTAGTTTTTGTTGGTGTATATAATAACAGCTATTCCAACACTGCTTTAGCATTGAAAGACTTCGTTTTCATTGTTTATAACTGTGCCACTTGTAAAAGTGTCAAGTGACATTTCCATGCCAGCTGTTTCTCAGGCTAAACTTCTGTCAAGAGCCTCCACTTAAAATTATTCTACCTGTATAAAGATGAAATTGTACTGTTTTGCTCATGTTATGGAAGAAGAATCCTACCTGTCTCACTGTAGCTGTGCCTCATGATTTCCAGGGGCTCCTTTGGCAACCAAATCAAAAGAAGGATGACTTTCCTGTAATCTTAATTAATCTCCAGCCTATTGGTGCCTCACAGACATGCAGGAAAGAATAGCTGGTTTCAGTGCAAGTTACATGGTCTTAGTGCTGAGGGAACGGGAACAGAGATGAGATTCCAGGGCTGGGAATTAGGAAAGGAGGGAATGGATGTGAGGATACTAAGGAACAAGAAAAGATGGAGGAGTATAGCCAGAAGCTGGGAGAAGGAAGTATGAGGGTCTCAGCAAGGAGGATATTTGGGCAGGAGACAGTGGTTGGATGGAGGAAGACTAATAGGACGGCAGGAGAACCTGCCTCAGGGAACGTGAGCCTACTAGTGCTTGGCTCTCAAGTGGTCATGAACCCTATGAGCACAGTGTGTCACATGGAGAAATAAGTAGTCTCCTATGACTGTAATCTCCTTTGATAGCTGGCTGTCAGCCTCACCGGTATTCAGCCTGGTAGTCACGCAGTGAAAAAGATTTTAAAGGAAACATAAAAAAACTATATAGAAAACATTAAAGCTCGAAGAACAAAATCTTTCCTAGAATATTATATGTAGTATGTGATACGAGTCAGTTTTTAAATTACCTTTGCATTGTGTTTTTTTCCACAAGCCTCCTGCTCAATGCAAAGGATGATTTTAATTAATGTACAGTTCTTCAGTGTTTCTCTTCATTTTCATCATGTAAAGTGGAACCTTTCATGTCATATTCAGTGTATATTCTTCAAACCCTGCCTTGAAGGCAGGTTAATTAATTTCCATGATGGCTTTACTGTGGTACTCTTATAACTCCTTCAAGCATTATAAATTTAACTTTATAACAACCTTCTACATTAAAGTAGTACTATTATCATATTTTACACACAGGGAAGAACTAACAGAAGGTATTGTATCTGGAGCTGTCTTTAATAATTTGTTAATTCTTTTGTATTGTGGAGCTTGGCAAATGGTTTTAAAGCAGGGAATACTGGATTTAATACAGTTTGCACCTAACAGCATCTAAGAAAAAAGACCATAACTGTTCTTGTTCAGGTTAGACTTTAAATACTTTAAGGATCTTCAAGCACTAGGTGTAGTGGGTCACTTATAGTCTACAAAGCTTTGGTATGCACTTACACCTGTGTAAGTGCATAGCAGCTCCAGGAGTCAGGAGCTAGTTTCAGACATACCTGTGTACCCTTCTTTATGGCAGATAGAGGAACTCTGGGGAATATTTTAATCTTCAATGTTTAAAAAGGAAGTTCTGAACTCTTTGATTGTGCCCATGCTTCACAGAACAAAATTATCTTCTTAACCATAGTAGCTAAAGGAGCTTTTCCAGTGGTGATGGGACTATAGCCAGTGCCTGCATGCTCAGTGTTGGAGGTCTCACCATGTCCTTCTACAACTCTCTACCCCTGCCTTGCTCTACTGTCCCTTCATATCACACTGATGGAAACCGTCCTAGAGGCAG
>JBCJKH010017377.1:0-19122 GCA_039877255.1 Loriculus beryllinus
TCTCAAATATTCTTTTGTTAATGAAGTTTAAATAAGGGTAACCAATAAAAGAGCTTGAAAGCAAATACTCTGTAGAATACAAACATTAGAATCAAGGGAGTTTAGAGGACTCATATTTACACAAAACCTTCTTGTATTATAGACTGCAACAACTAACACTGCTCAGACTTCTTGTTAGACTGTCAAAAAGCTAACAAAAATATAAAGACCACTTTATTGTAGTCACTGCCTTGTTTGGCCTGTAAGGACAGAGTGCCAGAGGATGTTTTCCTCTGCTTTTAGGAGATGGTGAACAGCATTCTAGCATGAAAGCCAAACTAAGGACATAACAGTGATACAGAGTGCAGGGCACTTAACTTAGACTTCCATTCTAGAGATGATACTGCTGCAAGCAACAGTCTCCATTTCACCAGTAAAGATTGTAACAGTTATTTTGAATAGCTGAGAAAACAACATAAAGTACATGTACCTCATCACAGAAATTTGTGATTTTTCAACAAATTTAATCACAAATATAATGGACAGCTGTGATGGGAATGAAATCATTCAAGACAAAGAAGAGGCAGATATGCTTTATGTTGGTGGCTGCAATTGTAAATGGAAAACAAACTAGCTTAGTAAGTCAGCCTGTGATTTGATTAAAGGTATGAGGTAATCAAAGACTGCCTTTTACTGTATGGTTTTGAAATGCCATGCATGTGAGAATGATTAGTTTGCAACATTGTCTCTTTTAACAAAAGAGCAGGCAAATAATACTTTTCTCTGCTTATTGATTGTCTTATTTTAGATATTAGTAGTTACTGAGAAGATTTGTTTTCCCTTGAAAGAATTAGGTGTGGGAAAAACTGTAGTCAGCACACTAGCATACCTGGGAGGAAAAGCTACAGTTTCTTGTCTGATAGTTAAGACTGCTTCACTGTAACTCCTCCACTGCAAATAATTAGAAATTAATAAGCAGCTCTTTTGTTTGAAAAGTTCAGTGTGATTGATATTTGCTAAACTATTATAAAATGCAGTGAATAAATGTCTAGATGGTCCAAGCCGTCCATGAGACATTTACAGTTTTTCAGCTTACAGATGGTACTGCCATCTATTGTGTTTATGCCAGGTTTTGCCTATATCAATGTATGAGACTTACACAGAACTGTGACACTGGGAGAAGACTTCATGAATCAATTTCACTTGCTTATGTATCTGGCCAACAGCTAAAAGACTCCAGAATGTGCCTTCAGAGGAAAAAAAACAACAAAACTCAACAACAAACCACACACAGACACACACAGACACAAAAAAAAAAACCCAACAAAGAAACAAAAACCCCAAACACAAAAAAACCCCACAAACACACAATCAAAATAGTTGGAAAAGCCTTGAAACGAAATAATGAAACATCAACACCATTAATTTCTTTAATTGTTTTGTTTCATTTGAAAGTAAGTCTGTAGGGAGTCTCATCTCCCCAGCACACAAGAATCAGCAGGCCTAAAGATAGGAAAAAGAAATTACTTCTATTGCATATTGAGGCAGTGCTTCCATTTATGGTGACAATAAGCCACCTGCTCTCTAGCTGACTGTGCATGTTCCATCGTGCTGACAATTTTAATTAGAAAAATTTATTTTTTAATAATATTTGAATATATTTTTAGCAATTATTCCTCTTCTTTTGTGTAATTCTTCAGGCCCTATGGAAGTTGTTAGCAGGCAGGATATACTCTTGAGATCTGTGTTTGTCTATGAACAACCAGCACCTTCTTAATGGCTGAGGGGAGCTTACACCTATGAGAGAATCCTTATCTCCCATAGACACGTCTTCCATCTGTCTCTTCAGAAAGTCCCCTGGCAAGTGGGAGGAATCAGACAGACTTGCAACATCTACAGTCACCAACTTCAGAAAGAGCCTCAAGTTGGTACGGAGGAGAGCTAGAATGACTAGTGAATGCCTCTCACATAAATCTCCAGGCACCTCTAATGCCTGTGGTACTACACCCAGCTTTTCAAGCTCTTTTCCTCAACAAAACAGTGGAAAAGAAATGAAATATTTTTGTCCAGCTTCTTACCCATTTGCAGAGGCAGGAGAATTGACTACAACCCAGCTTTCCTGGCCTATATCCAGGTAGTCAAGCACTCAGTAGAAACTGGCTACAGAACCCTGCAAACACTCTACTAAAATGTGAACAACACACAGAGAAGCAAGGAACAAGAAAGCTTTCAAATATATTACCTCTTGCTATGAACCACAGAGGTTTGCAATAAGGCAGATCTACCAGTCGACTTCAACCAAGGCTACCACACAGGCCTACAGCTGAAAAGCAATAACAAGCCTAACAGCTTGACTAAAACCCAATTGTGTTTAGGGGCTAGATTGGCAAAGAAAACAAAAGAAGTTAACTAAGTCTTCTAAACCAGAAAATATTTCAGATGTAAAAGATAAAGGTTTGGGGTTTTTTTTCCAAAGGGAGACCTAGTAAATAAATTACTCTTTTAGTAGAAAGTCTTTCACAATTTCAGCTTCAAAATGGTTCTTGGGTCCATAATTATTCTAAATACCTTCCAGGGATGGACAATGATAGAGTAGAAAGGACTGGATATAATTAGTGTTGGTGTAACACCTCAGTTACTAAAAGAGCCGCAGTTGATCTGTGCTGTGTGGTCACTGTTATTTGTTGACATATATGAATTAACTGCAGCACGCAGAAGTTTGCATCCAGTCTCATACATCCATTTTAGACCCCCACAGAGTATGTCTGAAGCTCTGGAATAATCTATCATGTAACACATCCAGATACATATTATTGCTCATCTCCACTAAAATAAATCTGCTTTCAAACAAGCATTTTCTTTTTCGCACACATCAGTCTTTGTGCAGTTATACACACAAAAGAAAATATGAGAGTAATAGCAAGACTTGAAAGATCAAACAGGAATATATTTTACAGTAACATCAAGAACAGATAAACTTTTGATGGGACAAAGAATCAGCCTAGGGACTGCGTAAACGTTACAAGTCAAGTAATGATTGCCATCCTCCCCCATACTCATGAAGTCAAATTTATTAGCTGAAGGTTAGAACTTTAAAGGCTGTAAGAGAAGCACCTTATGATGACCCTCAAGGCAAACAGAAGTCAGAGGCACTGAAGCTTTTGAAAAATCCTACTGGTAGCTTTAAATGATTTTCAAGCTTCCTCTTCTGACAGACAGTACAAATGGGTCAGGATAAAACACCATTGTCCACTAGTGGAAAACAGCCCATTTGAATTAATTTCAGTAGGATTAGGAATCCTGGGCATTTTTTTTTTCTTTTTCTTCTTTTGAAATATCCACTACAGACAACTATGTTTTTTCAGTCTTTATGGGACTGTGCATATAAACTAAAGAGACTAGTTGAGCAAAACCTTTCAGCAGCCCTCAAGGAAATCAGCTCCATAACCTTAAGAAACAGTTTTCATTTCATCAGGGTAGAGGAAAAAACAGACGAAAATAAAGGAAAATGACCCACCAAAAAACATTCTACACATTGGAAAATACTTTATAAGAAATCATTTTTAACTTCCATAATTTTCCCAGTGGATATCCAAATCTTTTTTAGAAATTACTTTGCCCTGGTGTATCAGCAGGCACACCTTTCAGATGTGCTCCAATCCTCCTGTTTTTTAATGACTCATTAGCAATACGCATTCCTAAGCATCAGCTTGTCCCTATGGCAAATAAGCCAAAATGTAAATGTTAAGGTCGGCTATATTTACATGTCACCACTTATGCTAATAGCAATCCCAGTACCTTACTCTTTAAAGAATGCTATCAATCATCTTGAATATGATTAAGCAATAAAGTGAGCAAACAGCTCACAAGGTGATCTCCCCTACTTCTCAGTCAATTAATGTTATATTTTACTCCATCTGTTTGGAGAAGTGCTTCATATTGAGTATTCCTTACCTGCTCTCAACACACAAAGAAGTAAACATGAATAGTTCCATTTTATCATTATTCCTGATAGCACAGACATGCACCTCCAGCAAGCTGTGTTTCCCTGAGCATGTGCTCTCCCAGATGTAGTCCAGATGCCTCCTAAATGCATATGGCAGGAAATTCTTTGCAATCTTTTCTGTTTCCCGTATATTATTGGTTTATAATTGCTGCTATCCATCATAATTTTTTTGGCTACTGACTACTGCCCTGGTTTGCAGGTGTGTAGAAGAAACACGGGCCTACCACATGAACTAGATTTACATCTATCTTGGTGAGAAGCAGTGCAGCTAGTCTTTAATGTTAGCTTAAAGCCTTACTTACAAAATCTAATATAAACAAGACGAACATAGTATTGCACAGAGGGCAGAAGAGAAATACATAGCTCCTAACAGACAATTAGGTTGTCTTCATGATAACTGAATTTATTGGACTGTTGCCTGGCCAGAACTGTGCTAACACAAAGCTCAAGCACAGTGTCTGATAAGGAATAACAGTACTGCAATAACGATAATCCACAGATACACACTCAGCTCTGTGAGAGCTCAAGTGTCTCTAGCATAATGCATAGATTTTATTTTTGCTTCCAGCAACAGTCTGTCTGCATCAACACAGTGCCATGTTGTGACTAATAAATCTGCCTCTAGAGCTGACTCCAGTATTCTCAGCATATACAGGAATATTATATCTGCACACAGGGTAAAGGCTGGGTTCTTACGGCTGCAAGGAGAAGGCAGGAAGATACAAAGGACAGAGGTGCTGTAGAGGTACAGAACTGTGCTGCAGTAGAATTCTGGTGACCGAGGCTAGATACAATTAGAGTTGGGAGACACAAAGTTAAAATTTATTGATGAGCCTACCACAGCTTCCGAAAGGAAGGAGGTCTGCCAAGCTCATTCTTCCCAGCAGAGTACTCTAAAAGTGATGTCCTAATTTACCTTGAGCCCATTTGCTTCTCTGTGACTATTCTGACTCTGTAGTTTCTAACATTTGTTTCCTGCTTTGTCTCCTAGAGCACAGTACAAACATACTATGAAAGTTATAACATATGGTGCAATCAGGTGTGCGTCACTGGTTTCCTTAGGTTATTCTATGACCTGCAAAGTTTTTTCAGGATTCTGTAGGTTTTTGCTTTGAAATAGTATCATCAGTGCATTTCTTGTGTTCAGAACCTCAAAAAAAGCTTCTCAGACAACAATTATACTGTGGTCTTCTCAGGAACACTTCAGTAAATACCCTACCAACCATTAATATTTGTAACTACAGATTAAAGGACAGCTTACCCAGTTTTAAGTTACCAAAAAAGAAGTGAAAGTCTCACCAGGTGTGTCAGTGACACTACATAACGGTCTGTAGTGAAGCACACAAAGATAGAAAAGTACTGTTTGTCCATGGTGGCTCCTCCCCTAAAGGCCAGCTTTGGCTCCTCCCTGGAGCTTTAGCTGATCCCTGGAAAAGTCCCAACCCTGGGAGACCTTTCTAGATGTAGTTGGTGCTTCTTCTGATGCATACTGGCCCCCTACATCAGAATAAGTGTGGATTTTTGTTAGTATAAAAGCCCAAGCCTCAGGTGATGTGGAGAGGCAGAACCTCATCCCACCCAGGTCAATGTTGCCTCTTCAGGGATGTCCGCTAAGGTTGAGCCTGCCACCTCACCTTGCAATGACGTTTATTGGAGCTGGCTTCATGATTGTTGTTACAGGGTCTTTGGGGTTGGTAAGATAACCAAACATCTGAAGTATCCTGCACCGTATCTTTTGTTATCTCTGTGTATATCTGTATATATCTCTATATCAATAAGCTAGTTGTGATTCTTTACTGTATTGCATTTCTCTCAACCCAGAATCCTCGAACTCTGGAAAACCAGTTCATTTTAAAATTCTCAGTATCTGACACTGTTAAGCATAAAAGTACAAGCCCAGTAAAAGTGACAGAGAAATATTCAGAAAAGAATTAACAGAAATAAACAATAAGAATTCTATTTATCTCTGGCATTTTTTTTATATATAAAATCCTAAACTAAGTCCAACAGATATCATTAGCTTCCTGTCTTTGAGAAAAGAAATATATAATACAGGTTTGCAGTGTTTGAATTCACGCTGCTTTTTCTTATCACCTAACTGTAAAGCTTGGCACTGTATTGATTTGTAATTGTGTCAGTGTACCCCTCACAAATCTTTCTCAGTCAACAGATTGGATAAAAACTGAGTGAGGACCTAGGATGACTATTAACCTTGGCAGGACCTTCAATCTGGTATGGCCATAAAGTTTTGCATGACCAACGAAGATGCATATATTTTTAATCAGAGTACCTCTAACGTCTCCCCTCTTCCCCTACCCTGCCTCATCCCCAATCAGGTCAGCAGGGACAACTACTCAGCACTGATTTTTTTCTAATGCATTGCAGCTATCTTATAGACACTTTTAATAAGTCACAGAAGGTGAGACTATACGTCTTTAAGTTGGAAAGAAGTCTTAGAGTTTATTGAAATAAAATTTCTATACTTTTTACTTAGTAGTGAACTTAGTATTAAGAACTATACCAGAACAAATCATCTTCACTAACATATCTCATGTGTGACCTCTGCAACACTTCTCTAATTGAAGTCATGAATCTCTCTGGAGTACAATTTGTTCACCATGCTTATTCTGAATTAAGATCACACATTGTTGATTGACAGCATCAGTTCCTAGGTGAAATGATCAAAGGCTGTTTATCATCCTGACAGTGAGCAAAGTTTAATAAAATATTACAGTTTCATTTGTGACTCTTTTACATGGATTATTTGAAGACTATTTTTTCAGGAAAATTACAATAGACTAAAATATCACCTAACTCCATAGAAAGTGAAGCCCAGAAAGATTCACAAAATCCTCAACAGAGATATCAACAGCTTGGTGTGTCTCCTAGTAACGTGTACGTGTGTACTCATGAATAAGTGAAAAGGAAGAAGTTCTGTTTCACAAAGCTCTTAACAGACAATACAGACAGTAAATACTTCTAATATGGATGAATCAAATTTTTAGGAATATATTTCAAAAACAATTTTCTTGAAAGAGAATTCTTATAGTAGGCTTTGAATTTATTGCTGGTTTAGTATTTATACCCTAAAAATTTGCTTGAAATTTGGAACAACCTTTTCAGCTGTACTCCCTACTAGAACAATATTGGCAGGAAATAAGCCTTTATAAATAATCACTGTCATATATTCATGGTATTAATGACATTGATTAGTTTCAGCAATCAGAATGGCTTCATAAGTCAAAAAAATAATTTACTGTGGCAAAACAATGCTCATGAATAATAAAGAGAAATACAAGTGCAAACTTGCAAACTTGAATGCATTGTGGAGGTGCACTGCAGTACAATTAAGTTGTTCTGCACTCAGTAAATATAGTAATATTCTCTCTTTGAGGATCAAATAGTAAAAATGAGTTACATCTTACACCTATGACACAGTAAATGATAATAAAGAGCCTGCTAGTAGTCACTCATCAGCTTATAGCCCTTGTCCGTGCTGTTTTATACTCTCTCACAGACCATGATGCAAAACAGCAGTCCAGGAGTCTACCTTCTTTCTTCTCACAGTGGTGAGCTCCATCACATCAGTTAAAAATAAATAAATTATAAAATAAAATTACTTTGGCTATAGATTCACACTTTAAAGGCAGCACAGTCCTCTCAAAAAACGTTATTTTTCTACACCTGCTTCTTCCTGCCCTTCACCACCCCTTTCTCATCCCAGCAAAAGCATTTGTACAGCACCATGGCAAAAGAGACAGGGTAACAGATACAGAATAAAACCTGACCAGTCAAAAACAGTGTTTAATTTTAATGCTGACTAGTTTCAACTAGTAAATTCCAGCTAAGAGTTTATATGAAATAATAGCCCTAGGTTTTCTCCTAGCCAAAACATATAAAGTCAACATGGACAATTCTTACAAGCATTTCTTGTGAACTAGGCTTTCTAAAGGAAGTAGGGAACAAAGTGGAGAAGGAATAGAGAAAAAAATATTCTAATTCGCACTGTTTACTAGAGTGGTCCCAATCCACTGTACTGAATCTAGGGAGATTCTCTAAAGCTGTACAGAAGAGATCACTTTCAGCCTCATGCTCTGAGGATGCTGCATCTCATGACCTAGGCAGTTTAGACTGTTTAAGGTAACTGATTTCAGTGCCAGAATTAAGAGCTTAAACACCTCAGGATGTTCCAAAGTTATCTCTGGGAGCATTCATACATGAATATAAAATGAGCTTAAGAGATTCTGCAGCTACAGAAGATAGACTCACAACTCAGGCACCAGAGTGAGAGTTTTAAGGAATATGCATGTACATCCAAGTTTAGATGGACAAAACAGAGACAATGTGTGGCCTGAAAAAAGCACCCTGGTCAATCCCAGAAGAAAAGCCAACTTCTCTACAAGGTGATTCAAAACTCTATTATGAAATTTGCCCTGCTGCACTAGTTTTGCAAGTTGCCTTTTCATGAAAGCCATTGTTACCTTTCTTTTTTCCTTAATTGCTCTGCCATGTTCTCCTGGTCATCTCACTGTAACGTTTACAAGCCTAGTTGCGAATGCCTTTGTCTTTTGAGTCCTTTAACCTTTACATCCCCTCACTCTCTTTCCCTCTTCATGCTGCTTTGGAAGGTTTATTAATATCCCAAATGCACTCAGTTCTGCTGTTTGCTTGCCCAATCTCCCATCTATCAGCTCACACATTCTTTAATTCAGCTGCACATTCTCTTATCATTCATCAGTCCATTTACACATTCTTTTATCTGTCCTCACATTCTTCTATCCGTCCTCACATTCTCTCTCTTTCTTCTTCTCACTTGCAGTTCTGTCACCTCTCTCATTTTTACAGAGCTATACTGCCTGTCTCCTGTGGGCTCTGCAATCCTGGCTCTCCCAGAGTATCAAACAGTGTGTCATTGTATACCATCTTGCACTCAAAATTACCACAAAACATTTCACAGCTAATCATAACTGCAAATCCGAGTATGTTTTATACATTCAGTGGTCCTGATTCTGATTCCATTCACTTCACACTAAATTAAAGCAATGCTAGTGGGAATATACAGGTGTAAAATTAGTTTAAGATGAAAAATAACTCTAACTTTTTACCAACAACATCAGTATTAAAAGGCTGAAAAGGAAGTTGGATAAGTCAAAATCCAGCAACTGATCTTTTGAGGAGAATGAAAGACCCTGGAAAATTGGACTATAGTTGTTTTGTTAGCAGAAGTGTCACAAAGAAACACTCCCTGAGCTCATGTTACTTAGTCCCAGAGACTGTAATACAATGGAATATATCTTGCTGAGTACAAAAGATGTAAGAAAAACACATTAAAAATTTGTACAAAATCCAGCACAAATACAATTGACTCCACAGAGATCCCTCTCATAGTTCACACAAGAGCACCCTAACTAATGGAACTAACAGGCAGAAAAAGTGCTTGAAGCAAATATGAGAATCCATGGAAACAATGAAGAAAACAGACGCAACACAACTTCAGGACAACTACATTTACCTGCACAGGCCTTACTCTGCTAGCAGTCACGCAAGGCATGAAAAGGTGAGGAAGATATTACACACACATACACACAAGAGCTCTTGAAACAGAGTTGATACACTAGATATCCACAACATCTAAGAGACCAGGTGAAGATTTCATTTGGACCTAAGGAATCAGGTCTGAAATCAGCTGATCTAACAGTCTTCAGCATAGTCACTGAATTCCGTTTGTACCAATAAAATTAACCAGGAAGAAGATTATTCACTGAAAAGATACAATGAAAAGAGAGTGTTCTGTGTGCCACCCTCAGACAGAAACGAGAAGGAGCTTTTGAAGGGGCAGCTAGAGATGTAGGTGGAGGGCAAGAAAAGGTCAATCATCAAACAATATGGCACTGTTGGCTAGTATCTGAGAAGGAAGAGAGTGCAATGCCTGCACCAGTGAGCACAAAGGGGACCAAAAGATGAAAAACAACACAGTCTTAGTCTAAGAAGAATGACCAACAAATAATGTGAGAGGAAGACACTGAGAACCCATTTTGTTCCAATTCCCAAACATAGAAAGAGAAAAAAATACCTCTAGCTACTAGGAGAAAAAAAAAAAAAAAAAAAAAAAAACCAAAAAAAAGCAAACCAAAAAACAACCTCCTTGAAACCCCAAGGAAAATGCCACGTGGTCATGGAAAAAAGGAGACAAATCCAGAAGTACTGTCAACACTACATAATCCCTTATCAGCAGGTTAAGAAAAGAGTATGATGAGTGGACATTGCAGATCAAACTCCGAACACTGACCATAACATCACGCAGAAGTTCTGTCTCTCTTCCTCTGTTTCTCCCATGTCTATAGTTTCAATGAATTGAACAGAATTTGGTGAGACAGAGGAATAAAATTAAAGTGGCTCTTTCACATGAAGAGTAGAAAAACTAAATCCATTAATACCGGAAAACTGAATGCAAATAATCAAATCCACAAACAGATTAAAAGGTCTTACAGAAAACACTCAAGAAGCTGGTCACCATCACAAAAGGAGAAATAGCATGATTTTGCTTCCACAAATAGCTACCACATCTTGGAGAACTTGAAATGCATTTAGTCAGAACACAATGGATGACACAGAGAGGAAGAGAGGGCACTGGAGGTTATATGAACCCAAGAATATGTGTCTTAACTGAGATAAAGTCATGTTGAACAAATGTTTTGGAGGTAATGGAATGCAGATTTAAAGATCATGGAAGAAGTAAGGGGCAAATGAGTTCAAAGAGACCTCACTGACTCTGCCATTCATTCTTGACCTCTGAAATACTTGCAGCTTATGATGAAAGCAGTGACACAGGCATTGCCATAGTCTTGTTAATTAACTAATTATCTAAGGCCACAGTCATAATGACAGCTACACAAACAACATTCAGAACATATTTTCATTCACCAGATCAAGTTACAGTCAAGGAAAACTATTTTTGTGGTTTATTTTCTTCCTTTGAGGCTCCTACAGAATTATGATGATGTGTTAATGGCTTAAAAGTACCTTTAGCAAGTTGGTACAAGGCTCAGTTTTCACTGATAATCAGCAGTTCGAATGAGCCCATAACGATGCCTTAGATTCAGTTCCGAGTGGCTGAGTGCCTTTCTCCTCTCCAGAGCATTCATATGGTTTTCATTTTGTTGCCTTCTCCAGAGGAGACTACCAATAGTTTGCAGGGATGGGGGAGAAGGGGTTTTAGAGTGTCATTTACATTTCTGAGTGGTAGTTTTCTGTACTGAATGGTTTAGAAGAGCCTGCAGTTGCCTAATGCAGCTCAACAACTGAACAACAGAAGTAACTGTAACCAAACCAGAACGAAAACAAGAAACAAAACCAAGAATCTATGTATCAATGGATACTTCTTTTCAATGTGCATAAGTGTTTAAGAAAGGATACCTGAGGCTGGCTAAGGGTTGGTAGGAATATGAATACTAAAAATATTACAAATTCCATCAGTTACCTTTAACTTTTACTGTGGAATACTCATTATGTTCTGTAGAATAAACAGAAGAAAAAGTATTGCAAAGACAATGATAGGCATGACTACAGATATGAGCAGGCTTATAAAGAAAGATCACAGCAACCTGAGCTACTGGCATCCACCCTTCTAGTGTAGTTATTCCTTACCACATCACCAGGCAAAAGCTGTGCATGGGCCCAACGGTGGAAGTCCCTTCTCCATCAGTGTCCTACTAGCTCAGAGTCACCACACATGCAACAAACCAGCCACTTAGCCATGTTCGTGTGGACTTCTGAGTGAAAGAGTCAGTGTAGAGTAGGAAAGCTTAAACTTGAACAGGGAACAAAAAATCTCACACTGAAAGAAATGGATAAATAATCAATAAACCTTCTGAGAGACCAAGGTGGGGCTGGTGGAGGGTTTTCACAGTCCACGAAAGAAGTGAAATGAGTTAAACTAACCATAGAAGCAAAGATCCACCTTTCACCACCACAGCAGAAGTGGAAAGGGGCTGGAAGCAGAGAACATGACTGTTTAAATAAACTCCTTTATTTGTATCCTGGCTGACTTGGACATTATAAATTCTGTTTATTTAAAAAGTTATGTTGTAATAGAACTTGTTCTTTTGTTGTTAGCTTAAAGTCTTTTTAGGAAGAGGAGGTTGTGACAGAAGGTCCTGGCATGTTTTTCAAAACTTTGCCAACTTGGGGTCTTGTCACTTCCACAACAGATGCCTGCAAGCCTACTCCATAAGGTTGATAACATTTCATTTTTTGCACGTATTCTATAACTGATGTCTCATTAAAAATGTTCTTTTGTGCTGTATTTCATGGCAGAGGCTAAATGGGGGGCACTTTTCTAGAATTATATTTAAAAACCAGTCTCAGATTTCTATTGCTGCATGTGACAGATGAAATAACAGAGATGAAAGGAGGCCATGGAAATTTTGACTAATGAGGCGATCATGAAATGCAGTTAGCCTTTAGAAATATCTTAAAGCAGCAAGCCTGTATATTACCCTATGTTCTTTCCTAGTTACACATAAAGTTTTAATATAGGATTTACCACTGCATTACATAAGTATTTCAAATACATCATTTCCACAACATTTTTCTGGGGTACACCTCACTTTATTTATCCATGCACACCTTAGGCATGGGAAGTGCTCTAGAAACAGAGTTTGGCCAGTGCTTCTGAAGAGAAGTCCACAACTGTTCCATTGGTTCCCACTGAAACACCATCAGGGTGCTGCAGAGCATTCCTTACTCTGCCTCTCTCCTAGAGATCCAGATACTTGCTTTGGACACATGGCAAGTACAAAACAATGCCGGAACTAAAATTCCAACAGATTTAATTAGAGGGTTATGTTTTAACTCTTTTTCCTTAACACCTTCTGTGACCAATGGCTGAAATCAGAGCTTGAAACAGATTCCAGGAGACAATTAACAAACTATCACACTGTTACCGCGCTGCCCTGCCATCACATACAGAGTATGCCTAAGCAGGCATTTGAGCAACTTAAACCTATGCAGATCTCAGGCTTTGTTTATCTACCAACTTTTTCAAAGCTGCTCAAATCACCTTGTGAAGAATCACAGAATCATAGAAGGTGGCATGTTTTTAAAAAAAAAAAAAAAGAAAAAGAAAAGGAAAGTACAGATATTTTCTGAGAGCTGCACCTTCTGTGGATGATCAAAAGAATTTGCTCTGTTACAAGTTATCGATACAGCATTTTAAAATCAATATTTACACTATTTAATTCACATATTGCGCTAAAACTGCCGGACTGGGATCCTAAATTTAAACCTCAAGTAGTAAACATACTGCTCCCTGCATTTCTGACATCTCATTTTCAGTGGTTGTTAACAAACTCGTTTTTTTTCTGTCTCTGAAGGTCAGACTCTCAAAAGTGCCAGAACATCCTGGCCAGCCAAAATCATACATTGCTTTCTACACCCTACATCCAAGAACATTAATATTAAATTTCACATTTCTCCTCACACAGGCCACTGTTTACATGACTATCAGCATGACAGTTAAAACAAGGAGCATTTAATAAAGTATTTCTCTGAAAAGAAAAAAAACTTTCATCAGTTTTTTCCTCGCACTGCTGGTAGAGATTTAATGGAATTTTTAGAATTTTCTCTCCAAGGCAGGAACTCCTTCAGGAGAATTAGCAAAAACATGGACTTTTTGAGGGGAACAAGTAATTGTTCCCCTCACTCCATTGCTTTGCTCTGCTAATTGATTTCCAGAAGTCTCATAGTGATTGTCCTAGGTTACCAAAAGGTTCATTTCACTATCACACTCTTTTCATTTGTGGAAGACAGTACTGTATGTCTACCCTGTAGTGCCATGATTAGACATGAATCATTCACACCAGGACACCTGTGTGGTAACATCTAATCCTTGCCCCACCAGCTAAGAATACAGAGCAAAAATTACACAAAAACACTAAGCATGCATTGACAGAGAACAGTCACAATGCAGGTATAATGCAACGCCAGCTGGTCTCTATGAACGTTTTTGTTTCATTTGTTCTGTTACGAAATTTGTATTTTTGTCACTCAACTTCCTTTACAGTCCTGGGGACTGCATGTCAGCTGTACTGAATTTCCAGCTGCCACAGCTCAAGCCGGGGCTGATGCTTGTCAAAGTTTAGAATTAAGCACGCAGGATGCAGAGCACAGTTACAATACATCCCTTATGATGAGAATGAGCACATAAATAAGGAAATTAAAAAGCCCACGTCTAAAATAAAAATAGCAGTCACCACCATAGAGACTGTATGAGGCAAAATGAGAACTACATTTCAGCAAAACCACACACACTCCTGTAGCCAGACAAGAAAAACCTTCTGCTTTGCTCAGTGGGATATTAAAGTTTATAAGTGTACTTCTTATTTTTAGATAGTTCTTTGAGTGCATAGCTTCTGGCTTCCTTAATTTCTTTTGTATGTAATATATTTTTCTTTCCCTTTTTTTTTTTCCTTTTTTTAAAAAAAAAAAAAAAAAAAAAAAATCTGAGCAACCATAAATCATTCCAGGCTGTGGAGGTCTTAAAAATGTAGTAGTTAAAACTGTAACATTCATAAATACTTTTATTATCCTTTTTAGGCTTGTCGAATGGCTTGACATTCATGTCTCTAACTTGGCACAATAACTAGCATAATTTTGGACATGAGCAAGCACACTAACAGTGTCTCATTTCAGACTTTAAGCAAGTAGAGGAGCCTATGCATACTCTTTATGTGAAGCAAATGTTGTTAGTGCTATAAAGTGTGTGTGACATAAAGCAGTAAAGGAATCTCATACTCATTTTTCACAGACAATTGTTAAAGACTGATTCATGTTGCTGACAGATACATACTACACACCTATATGCAATATGGTTGCTACTTCCAAAGAGTACAGGCATGCTGGGGAACCCTGTTGAGTGAGTGCTAATGAACCTCTGGAAGAGACATTATCACAGTTCTCATAATGAGTTGGCTGATGATCTTTCAGTTCTACCAACCAAAGAAATTAAAATGAATCCAAGTTGAGGAGCTGTGACCCATATCCAAAGAGCCAAGTGGGGGGCAAAGGGAATGACCAGTTGTCTTAAGATGTAGCATTATAATTGATGGGTCTGGTTTAACTGTGAATGAAGATCTGAATCACTGCAATACACAGGATTTGCAAGTCATTCTCAGGAAACTGATACTAAGCTTCCACAGGAAATTTCAGTGAACACAGCCGAGCACTGGTTTAACTCAAACGTCGTTTTTCCATTGGACATGAGAGCACAGGAATGTGTGTGATACCACAGCAAGGTGAGTCTCTCAGCCATGCATTCTATCAAATGTTAAGTTTCAGACATGAAACAGGCTTATGCTACAAAACCACATCTAGTTCTAATCCTTATTTTAGGTTAGACAATTACCCTTTTATTGCTTCTAAACTAAACATCTATCTAGTTTTCAGTCAAGTTCATTTGGTTCAAATGAATACTCTGCAGTTGTGGGCAGTATCTGAAAGAGTTAATGGCTGTTTTGTAGCAATCTCAGAAGAAACATTCTGCATGTGGCCTTTTGAGACTGGCTGCACAGCAAAAGCTGGGGGAAAAGAAAACCCTGCAAAAGTCCATGAAGACATTTATGCTCACATGTGATGCAGTATGTTGGCTATTTCAAGACACTCGGAAGGCAAGGATCAAGTCTAGAAAACAGAGCTAGAATTAGCTGGAGAAAAAGCCAGACACAACATAGATCATTTGAAGAAACAACTGAAACACAATTGCCAAGTACACAAGGTAGAAATGGAACACAACACATACACTGCCATCAGCTATCTCTTTAAATCAAAAGAGTTCATGATCTGAGTCTGGGTTTGGCTGGAGCTGCAATTCATGAGCCCAGTCATGGCTAGTGCTTTGATTCAATTCTAATAATATCAGTTTACACTATTTCCACGACATCTGAGCACCAAAGAAACAAAGTCTTGAGATCATCTGTTCTTATGAAATAACTCAATCAAGCACAGATTATTTCCTTGGGTTAGAATTTACACGGATTCCCCCCCAGATTAACATTTAATACTGCAAAAAATTAACTGCAAACGCCACTGAGAAGGTATGAGACACTTCTAACTAACCTGAGAATGCTTTTGCAATACAATATCAATTATATTAAGGCTCCTAGGAAACAAATAGTGTTAGCACATATAAGACACTCTATAGAAGAGTCAGGAAGAAAAAAAATCAGATTACAGTTACCAGTCTTTGCTGCATTTGCATTCGTGCCACAGATGCCCACTGTCAAGCTGGCATTTTATACTGGAAGTTAATATTCCTGCTATTGATCCTCTCTTCTTACTCTTTTTCTCATTCTTCAGCTTCCAGGATTTTGGAAGAGCAATAACAGCCACAACTACAATGAAGAACTTGAAGTCCCAAGTAAATTTTGCACACATTCATTCTGTAGCCATCAGCTGGACTGTTTTCTTCAGCCTCATGCAAATTTCCTTTAAAGTTGCCATGCATTTGAATAATGAGTTACTGTCTAAAGAGAAGAGAGTAAAAAAAACATCCTGCTTTCATGTTGAAGAGAATGCTAAAATCAGTGTAGGCACATATAATACAGTAGTTGCTATACAAAGCACACCTTGCTCCTGAAAACAAATTCAGACAAGGACACAAATATGGCCAACAAAGCAGGTTTTAGATTTCAGTAAGGAACTAATGAAATGCACCCTATAGAATAGATTGTTACATAAAAAGGAAAGAAAGAATTGTAATAGGTACAATTGCCCCTGATGCATTCAAGCTACACTTGATAGCCATTAACAGGTCTTTTAAGCGTGGATATTCCTGAAAGTGGAAAAGCCATACATACAGTCTTTCCATGAGCCTTTTCAAACACATTATTCTCTCACTAAGCATCCTTGTCTTTGCTCTTCTCAAAGCTGGTTTTGGCTGAGAGAGTGCACAGGAAAGAACAGATCAATGTGTACATACGCCGTGAGCTTGTAAGATCTTTTTGGACTGCAGTGATGGGACACCCTCTTCTGAAGGACCAGACACACTTTCCCTGCTTCATTAGTTTAAGAACAGTAAACTAGTGATATTACCGGAGTCTTAAACTTAACAGCCACAAGAAATCTTAAGAAGATGGCAATAACAAGGAATGTTTCCCCTTCATATACATGAGATTCTTCCTAGAACTGGCAAAGAAGCTCTTATGTACAGTAGTCTTCAGAAAAATCACTGATTCACATTTAAAGCAATTAAGAGATTACATGGTTTCAAATCTTTATGAATTATTGTTATTCTCACTGATCTACATTTAAAGCAATTAAGAGATTACATGGTTTCAAATCTGTATGGATTATTGTTATTCTCACTGATCCATTCATATTTGCTAGAATGTCAACTGCAAAATTTAGAAAAGGTAAGGCTGTGAATTTCCTAAAGGGATGCCTGCTAGAAGAACCTGAAAATAATAAGCAATATGCTACTGCCTGTGTGGATTAATCACATTTTGAAAGAAGGCAAATAGAGCAGGGATTTGTGGCGTCAGTAATCAGGACTAAACATGACAGAACGTACTTTCTGATTTAGTGTAGCCCTTGAAAATGAAAGAACTCTACCAGTACAGCGCTCCAAGATGAACACCCTGGCCTCCAACATGGCATATTTCCATTGTCAGCAATATCGTATATGATACCTTGGAATGAACACAAAGGGGATTCATTTTTACACCCTGTGGTGGCTGGCTGCTATGCTGTAGGGATAAAGTAGGACAGCTATCAGTGGAGAGCGCTGAACACTGGTGATTTGTATCTGAATGGGATGCAAAAAAGAATGGGAGGAGGAAGACAAGAAGTCACAACTCACTATGGCCACTGATGTGAGGTTAGAATTTCATTTGATGTCGATAACATATTTCTCTCATTTCTAATCATAGCCTCCTGTGCTATGACAAGCTTTTAATAAAATACAAATAATCAGACTCCAGGTACCTCTCAAACTGTAGCCCAATTTAGAAACACCCAGCAGAACAGAGCAGTAGCACATTTCTCAGGCTATCTGATCCAAGTGGAATTATTCCTCACAGCTTAAGGAGCATGCAGTCACTGTTTACCTCAAGGCAGGAATGAATAGGAAGGGTAAGGCATTACAGCCCCTAGGAAGTCCTTGAAGCCCTTAGAAAATCTGCAGAGAAAATTTCTAAGATGTATGAACACAAAGGTTCTCAGTGCCCAAGGCAAACTGGAAAATATTCATTCCATTAAGTTACTTGAACATTAAATCATCACCTGCAGGCTGAAGCTATCATTTCATACCCAGTAGCATCTCCATGTCAAGAGTTCTGATCAAAACATCTACTCTGCCCCTCCCCACCTCAACACACAGAGTGGTTTCTTACACAGGCATTAACAGAACACAGGCTTATTTTAAGGAAGGAGATATATATTAATATATAACCTACATTAAAGTCCTGATTAAATCCAGTCACTCAGAAACAGATCTACATTCAATTGCAGTTTGGGTTTGTTTTTTTAAAAAATAACTAAATAACTAAATAAATAAATAAAAGTTCTCAGTGTTTCCTTGTGTAAGTGCTAGTTTAAGAATGAGTGGTTTGGTATATAAACAGAAAGAATGGAGCTTAATGATATGATACCACATGTGCAAGAATCAGAGAGGCAAGATGCAAATCAAAACCAACCTCTTTAAAGTTTCTCCAGTACTGTAGATTTTATAGAATCAGACTGGCACTAGGGGAAATAGCTGAGGTTCTGGTGAGGATCAGACAGGCAAATCGTTTCCTTTGCTGTCTAGTCAAAGCATTTTGTCGAGATCATTTTGATTAAAGGGTCACCTCTCAGAATATACACACTGGCATTATCTCAATGTAATCTAATCTCATCTGGCAGTCTCATGACTAAAAATACAAACACGTATACTAAAAAAAGACAATTAATTATAATTCTTATAAAATCAAAACTCAATTATCATTATCATCATGCAACTTGGACTAATGAGGAAGAACTAACAGAGTAAACCACTATCTTTCTAGGACAACAGGAAATTTTGAGTTACACACAAGAACTGAATACTGTCTGTAATACCTCACATCCAATACAAAGCCAAAACTCATGCTATATATATTGGA
>JBCJKH010017380.1:2694-22657 GCA_039877255.1 Loriculus beryllinus
GAGGAGTAGGGTTGGTGGTATTTCCCACTTCTGTTTCACCAGCTCATTTCAGAATCTCATTTGCCTTATCCATATTCTCTGGATGCACTAAGTGAAGGGGAAAGAGGGGGAGGTGTGTAGGGAAAGGCAACTGTCACTGCTCCAGAGAGTAGCACAGGGAAGATTCATGAATGCACCAGTATGATCCAGCCCACAGTTACTGCAACATATTTCTAAAGCTTTAGACTTAAAAATATCAGAATTGCCCCTGATGGGTATTAAATGCCTGAACATGAATATGTGCTCTTCGTATGATGTGAAAATAAAGCTGATCAATGGAGAGAATTATACTATTATAAAACTACAGCAATGAGGGCACTGTGACAATTACTGGCTATTTACTCAACTGATTTTCCTGGAGGAATTTTAATGAGGATTTCACACTCCATAACCACATGCTTTAGATTCTGTCAGTAAAAATGTTAAATGCTTCTGTTAAAGTAACGCGACACTGCTTTTACTGCACTACTCCTTGTAGGGGAATGATATTTTAGCAAGACGAGAGTATGACCACTTTTTTTTCAGACATCCTGGGAATGTTTTCAATTACTTTATGTTGTGGCTGCATCCCTCAGTATGCCACTGAACCCAGAGAAAAATGACAATGCCAACCACATAGTGGAACGGTTGTGGAAATTCCTTCAACTTTCCATGTATAAGCTCCCCCTGTGCTCTCCATGTAGCTGGCAGCAACATTGTTCGTAATGCACAAGGAATGCTTATGGTAGGATTAAAAGTGGCAAAACGCATCAATTCTATACAGGAAGTTCCAAAGTTAAACTAATTTATTTGCAATTATGGCCACCACCTGTTATTGATTGTCATGATTTCAGAAAAATTAAGCTTTTATTTCCCAATGCTTAGATTTAACCTCATGACTACAACAGTGGGATCTGAATAAAAACAGGATCAATTAAGAGCCTGGAAACCCAGTTTATGTTCTTGACTCAGCCACTGCTAGACACCATGACACTCACAGCCTTAATTTTTCTGTGCTTCTCTTCCACTCTTGTCTTGCAGATTGTAAGTAACGTTTCAGAAAAAATGCCTCATTATGTGTTTCTACTGTGCCTTGTTTAATGAGGTCCCAAATTCACTGAAGCCTCTAAGCTTAACTATACTATACATAATAACATAATAACCCATAATGCACAGAAATCATCCTTCACAAACTGAAAATTAGACTTTGTTATTCCAGATTGCCATTACTTCCCTGTGCTGCTGTCATGGGCTGCTCTGCAGCTGTTCACCGACATGTCCCAGAATTTGCAGACAAAATGGCAGTGTTTAAAATGCAATATGTGAAAATATCTTTCAGGTGACCTGCACTAAATCATTCATTGCTGTGGTCATTTAAGTATTTCCATGTATATGGCACGGTTTGCTTTTTCTGCTTGGATGTTTAAGGCAAATAATCACAAAAAATGTAAGTAGGGCTGTGTGACCTCCTGGAACACAACAATATATATTTAGTTTTAAGCAATTAGTGTTTCCACAGATACTTATGCCAGACCACTGCAACTCACAGATCTGTGAAACAGAATAAAAATTCAAGTTGGGGCTTTATATTCCTTCTTGGTGTAATTCTACAACATTTTATGAGATTAAACCAGAAATTAATATAGCCTGGCAACGGAAAATTGCTGTCCCTCGCTTTGGGTTTGGAAATGTGCTGTGAAGGGAAAATGTCTTTTACGTTGCAGACTTTAATGCCTCTCAGTCATGCTAACTAAAGCCTTGATCACACAGACATGGCTCTTCCTCATTCAGTTAGTGCCACTGATGCCAACTGGATAACTCGGTAAAAACAAGGGAATACAACCTGCAAGGTTTCTCCACATCAGAAGATGACCATATTAAAAAAATCCTACCAGGGAAGCATCGCAAACCAGAACAGGTGTGGGAGTTTGGTTGGAGAGAATCCTCCTCACTGAAAAAAGGGGGAAAACAAAAGTGAAAATTCTGAATTTTAGTAAGGGCTGAAAGGGAAATCACAATGACCAACAGTGAAGCAACTAAAAATGCAATGACTATAAAAAGCAAAAAGTGTCAAAAGCAAAAGCTGATAACTAAATATGGCAATTTGCGTTTGGAGCGATTATGAGTGAGTCTAAAACTAAGAGTAAACTTCCTGATGTAAACTATAATAGTGGTTCAGAAGCTTTACATGCATCCAAAATCTTCAAATCTATCTCTAGAAGCTGCGATTTCTTTAGTGGACCCTCACCACCCTGACAAAGATTGATAAACAATAAAGTTCTTCACCGAGACTGAACACCCAGTGCAAATATAGACACACATCACTGAATAGAATTGGAATCTTTTAATTATAAATTGTTTTGGACAGATATGGATTGTGTCTACTTTCCTATGGGATGCAGCTGTCAGTCTGTCAGCACAATAAAATGGCAATTATGGTTTTAGGTATTGGTGATCTAGGCAGACACCTTCAGCCTTTACTACAAGGAAAATGCATGTTGCTACATTCCCATGCATGGCATAGCAGAGGCCAATGAACCAGCCCTCTGTGTAGCTCTAATCACAATGACCACATTCATGCATGCATGTGAACAGGCTATGGGATGAAGCACTGCCCTGCCCACAGAGAGGGTCCAAAACACCCTTCTGGCTTAGGCATGACCCCAGGGATAGGGGGTTGGAGACGGGAGTGAAGCCACCCTGTTTTGAGTAGGAAGAGAGTGGGTGCAGTGTGCGCAATGCTACATGTCTTGGGGTGAAAAGATGGGGTTTGGCCTGTTTGTTGTACTAGCCAAGGGGTTTTCTATAAGTGAAAAACATCTCTAATTAGCAATAGCAACATGCCAGCAGTAAACCAGCATGGTATCCAGCCTACAGCAGTGACTGACTGACATCTGGTGCTCCAAAGGAAAGTGGAAAAAGGGACTCAGCTCAGCCAGAAGTACCAAGCACTGCAGAATGGGAAGAAATAATAATGTCTATGGGGACTGATGTGTTCCTTGGGCTCATGCCACCTCACAGTCCTCCTAGATATCTAGCTAGGAGAAAAGGGACGATAGCTCTGGCTCGTGGGGATACACTCTCTCATGGGGAAGCTGCCTTGCCTCACAGCTCTCCCTCAAATCAACTTGAAATTAGCATGTGGGGAGCTCACTCCTCTGCATGGCCAAGTGAGATTAGAGGCAGCATTTCATTTGTGCGGTCCTTTGGCAAGCACTCACTGAAGTGAATGATTACTCAAAAAGTCAGTTATTCTGCTGTTAAAATAAACTGCCTTTTTTAAAAAAGGATCAACAAAGCATTTTTTTCTTTTTATGAAAAAAGTCATTAAACAAATTTTGGTTTAAAAGAATTTATCAGCACTGAAGGACTCAAAGAAAGAGAAGAATTAGGGAAGCCTAAAAAAGAAAAAGAAAAGAGGGTGGAAAAAAAGAGAAACTGATTTCTTCTGAACGCTTTCCTTAAGCTGAGGAAGACAAAATGATCATGAAGAAGAAAGGGAAAATGTGGTATCTGCATTAATCAGCATTAAGCACCCAAAAGAAGTTTCAATAACTGCAAATTTAAATTCTTGAACTTGTCCTTTCTACCCTTTCTCATTGATATTCATGAGGCAGTAACCATTATTTGCAAAGATAAAACCCAGTGTTTACTCTTGCCGGAAAAGGCAGCTAGAATTTGTTACCAAAGCATTCAATTTAGTGTGAAACACTTTGTAAACCTTTCATAACATAACCCAAAACAGAGCTAGACAAACAAGTAAGCTTTTTTGGTTCAATCACTAAAGAAAAAGGAAAACAAAATGTAATCAGTTGAGTTTGAATCAAAACAGACATTGGATGGTTTTGGAAAAATGAGGGTTTTTTTTTTTTGGATCAAGCTAATCTATAACTATTTTTGCTTTCATTTTAAAACATTTCCTTTTTACAGTGGGCCATTATTAGGTACTAAAAAGAAGTTACTTTGCAAATGTCAAAAGCAAGCATTCTAAACATTCTAAAATGGAACTTCTTCAGAAAATTCAAGAAGTAATGCTTCTTTTTTATGTAACATCTGTTTTACTCTTTAGTCAGCTGAATTTATCTGCAGATGATTCATATTCACAGTTTCAGTCCCCTAAAAAATACTGGGTTTACTGTTAAGGCAAAACATTTCATACAATTTCAGTAAAAACTGGGTGCTACTTCCTATTTGTTTAGAGTTCAATTCTGCACCTGAAGACTCGGAATGTGTTTTGAAAATGACTGTTTATTTGCCTGGCTTGGCTTAAATTCCTTAGGTTGAGTAGAACCAGGCCAAGTTCCAGTAGGTCCTGGAGTGACTTCTGTGTTTTGCTGGACACTTCTGAATGCCTTTCCGATGGGTCTCATGCTGAGTGCTATAATCTCTCAGCAGGTGAGAATGACTCTACCAGTCAGGGCTGCTGGCTCTGAAAGGCCCCAAACACAGGACAAGTTCATTCAGAGCTTCTCATAATACAGACAAAACGCAAATTTACCACCCCAAATTTCAGGATTCAGAGCTGGACTACACCTATCAGAGGGGATCTTATGAGAAGTCAGCTCTTATGACTGCTGCTAGAGTGGGGAAAACAGGGGACTGCTGCTGGGAATGGGCATCCTCTCTCTGTCGCTGACAGCAGTAGAAGCTCCAGGCACCTCAAGAGAAGCAAATATGATTTTTCAAGCTATGACAGAGGGAATGCAGGCATATACATATAAAGGTGATCGCAAATGACCATTTGGTTCAGCATCTTGTCTCTAGCAGTGTCCAAGAGAGGCTGGGGAAACATGCAAATGAAGACAAACACTCAATAATGTTCCCCTGGCTTGTAGTACTCCGTGAGCTCCAAGATTTTCTGAGCCAGAAATGGTTTCTTTGTGTTTTACAGCCAGTAATGGATTCCTCTTCTGTGTATTTATGTAATTCCTTCTGAAGCCATGTGAACTTCTGGCATCCTCAGAATCCTATGCTAATGCCTTCAAATTTTAACTCTCTTTTCTGTGAAAAAGCCCCCTTTTGCTTGTCAACTGCTACTCCATGTCCCTATTTGTGCTACCTCTCTTTTGCTACTCATGATTTCTATTCCCTCCTCCCTTTTTTTTCTATTCCACTCCTTTCTTTTCCTACACAGGATACCAAGTTTATGTAGTCAATCCTCATCTGGAAGCAATTTCATAACTTTGAGCATGCAGTCACCCTTTTCTAGTTCTGCTTTATCCTTTTTGAGATGTAGGAGACAGGACCACATGCAGCCCTCAAGACATATCCGTCTCACAGACTTATGAAGTGCTATATTGATGGATTCTGTTTTGTTTTCTAGTCATCTCTTAATAATTCCAGAGGCAACTCCAGGTGCATCAGTTTACATCTTCCAACACTGAATTATATATGCCATTTTATCACCCACCCAGCACCTTAAGATCCCTTCAAAACTAACCTGAATTGTTAGTTCGGTTTAAAAAAGCTGAGTCATCTCGTTTTATTGAGTCCCTTAACCAGAGTTATGTGTGTTTGAAAGCATAGAGCTCAGCAACAGTCTCTGCGGATTTCCATGGGTGCAACAATCAGAAAGGCCAATAAATTCCTTTTTGGTTTCTTTTCTACCTCCAAAGTTGCTATTTAAACATGCTAGGACCCTTCATTTTGTGCCACACCACTTAATTTCCTTAAAAACATTTGATGAAAACCTCTTCTAAATCCTTCTGGAAAACCCAGTATAAGGCATCAACAGGATTTTCTCATCCGGTGCTTGTTGACTCCTTCGAGGAAATCCACATTTTAAAGAATAATTTCCTATGTAAACACAATACTTGTGTCCTACTCAGTAAATCATATGCATTTGTCCCATTGCATATGTTCATTGGTTCTGTTCTTTATTATAAGAATCACATTTATTCATTGTTCACTGTTCTTTTCTTTAACTATGATCAATTTACTAAATGTGGAGGTCACATTTACTAAGATTTGTATCTCCTCAACTCCCCTACTAAGTCTTTTTGGGGGTTTTTTCAAAATTTTTCTTTTCAGAAGCAAGGGGAAAATTTCAGAAGACCATGCCGCGATAATAGCTAACTCAGTTCATAGCTAACTTCCTATGTAACTCTTACCTGAGCATCACATGCTCTTGCTGATCTGTTACTATTTCTAGTTAAAAAAAGCCGTAACTGTTGCTAACTCATTATCCATTTTCTTCAAAGACCCTTTTTTTTACCAACATTTCAGTTTATATCAGATCTCCTGAGATGTCCCGTTAAAAATACTCAGGAGCAAGAATCCATCTAGCCTCCCACAGTGAATATGGCTTTAAATAATTAATTTAATGTTTATGCTTTTTGAGCTGGATCATCTATTGCTCCCTGCACACTGGCTCATGTGTGTGAAAAAGCATTTCTAATCTCTTTAGCAAAAAGTGCAAGGATGGTCACTCCATTAACCAAATCAGCTATGATACTATCCCACCTGTACTACTGTTTTAAATTAACACAGGAGAAAAAAGGGATGTATAAGATATTAATTAAAAACTATTACTTATTTCTTAATGTCTAATGATGATAGTAATCTTGAGTTCACAGCATTTATTTCCGTGACATTACAGCTATTAACATAGACACCACAGAAAGCATGAGTCCAGTCCGACCTGCAATGGAATACCCAGAGAGGATTTGTGGAGTGGATACCCAGTGCTCTCTCCTCATTGTCCTTCCCCTCTTCCTTCTTTGAAGAGATTACTGACAATGACTGTATTTTCTAGTTAGGCAAAACTCTTCATTTTATCTTCTTCACCTTCCCCAAATCAGCTGTGAACTCTGAACCCATTTGTTTCATTTACAAAATACAACAAGTCAGTATAAACATTCCCCGTCTCAAGCAAGCTTAGGTTAAGATTTTGAATGGGGTAAAAGGATAGATTAGATACTGCTGAACCTAACTTTGAAATTGCCATATATAAGTTAAACATTAGTGAAATCAGAATCCTTCATTTGAAGCAGGGGTTGATAAATGAAGCAAAAAGGAGTAACAAAGAGCAGATTCAAATATGTGATGTTTACACATATTGCTTAGACAAGAGTGTTTCCCGCCACTCAGAGCCAAAGGCATTTTCCTCCTCATCGAGGTTCTCACAGGAAAGAAACCTGGCAGTGTGAGCTAGAATGATGCAATTCCTAATCTAAACATTTTGAGTAATGAGCCTACAGTGGTCAGAGCCCACTTGCCATGCAGAGGCCAGACAGTGACAGGTGCTGGCATTCTGTTCGATAGCTATAGCTTCTATGGAATTTAGCCATAGAAATGACTCATGATACCTTCTGTCAAAAGCAAGACTAACATATAACAGTGCAGCAAAAAAGTAGTTGTCAACAAACTCACTGTCCTCTTACACACGAATAGCTCTTGTATGAGAGGGTACCCGCCTAAGTGGAGAAAGGTCTGTTCCATTGTGGGTCAAAGTCAATCCCAAATTCTGTCATTTATTTTAAGGTCTAAGTTTTGGCTAAAATTAAAGTGCAAGTGAAAATATTTTTGACATAAAACCTTTCAAGGGGAAATGGTCATCTATCTACAGAATAAGTTTCACTTAGAAGAAAGTATTGACTGTCAACATATTTTTAATTATTTTCACCATATCTCTTTATGTTAAATTTGGAATTCATTTATGGTTAAAGTATTAAAAAGAAAAAAACCAAAACCCATAAGGTCAGAATTGAAAGTAAGCATAGTGAACATATTGCAACATTTCAACTAGTGCACTCTGATTACCCATTGAACTACTATTTCTGTTTAAAAAATGCATTTTTATTTCCCATTCTGCTTTTAGACAGGAAGACTCTTTCAAACAGGGAAAATTCTCACAACTGAAAATTCTCACAAGTCCAACTAAAACCTTAGTTCATGATTGTCCATTGCCCTTTCATATCTCTGGCCACAGATTAACACGATGTAGAGCAGAGGACATTTTTATACTTGCGGCTTTTTGAGGGGTAGGAAACACACAAACCCTTATAAAAGAATCCTGAAACCAAATATTGAAATTACACACACTGAAGCATTGCATTATTGTGTATACACAGCAATCTGGTATATAACTTTAAATTTAGGAGCCCAAACCTGACCCTGTTGAACTGGATGGAAATTTTCCTACAAGGTTCAGTAAGACATAGACTTGTCCTCAAATTATTTCTACATAGAAGTAGCATTGATTTGAGGGCTTGCATCAGCAGCATAATTTTTATCAAAACTTCCTATCTCACCTTCATCCCACTGCTGCTACCCCTGCTGTTACCATGCTGCCCCGTTGCTCGTGCCACGATATTGGTTCCCTCTGAAACTGAGATTTGAGTTTAGGATTTTACTGGCAACTTTCAAGCTTCTTCAAGCCTTGACCCCTCTGTTCTTGCATAACCTGGTCCACATTTTTCTTCCTTTTCGTAACCTACTTTCTGATTCTCATTTGTCTCTGGTCTCCCATTACTTTTCAAGTCGACTGTTTCTAAATACGGTGCTTTAGCACAGCTGCCCCCAGTGTGGTGGAACTGAGTTCCTCTTGATGTCTACAGATTTGGGAGATAAATTCTCTCCCTCTATCTCTCCAAGATTTCGATGGCCTGTCTCATAGTATACAAAGTGTGGTCAGGCCATGTAATACAGCTTTCATTCCCCCCAGACCTCATCCCTCTTCAACTTTTTAAAGTTAAGGGCAGGCTGTGTGAAAGAACCAGAGCTCACAGCAGAATAATTGGAGTCATGTGAGACTCACACAAATGTCACATAGGTTAGTACTGTTGAGGAATCTCTGACGAGGCAGTGGCTAGGAGGGATTTGTGAGCCAAGACAATATTTCTGCTTTGTGTCACTTACGGGAAAATTTTAAACAAATCTTAATACAAACAGATCCCTTTTGCTGTGCTCCTTTTCATAAAGTTTATGAGTGCTGTGTGCAATATTGGGCATACAAGGTTCCTGTCCTCTTGTTTTTCTGAAATGCATTTTTAGATGTTGTTACAGCCCAACTCTGCTACTGAGAGCTTTCTTCCCACATAAATAACCTTGAAGACACCTCAAGTATGTTTAAGAATGAATTCCTTCTTGAACTCACTGTCTTTTAAAAGAGCATGCTTTGATTTTGAGACAGATATTAATTAATTGGGAAAATGATAGTTTCAACACTGTATTAGTTAAGCTTAGAAAAACATCCTTTTTTTTTACTTGTATAATTTCATTTATCAGAAAACCCTGGAAACAGTTGCACTGCTCAAAGGTTTCTCAAACTGTAAGGAGAAATATGCCCTTTCTTATTTTTCTTGTATACCATAATTTTTTTCATTACTATTCCAGGTTAATTTCATCTTGATTATGAATTTTATGACCATAATAACTAGTCACAGCATGTTTCTCTACAAAGCTGGTTTCTTACTGCAAATCGTTGTTTGCATTAGAGCAGATTCTTGAACCAGGAGTCCAGTATGGTTAGCATTGAAGAGGGACTGAACAAAATTCTTCTCCAGGATTACTTTGTAATTCTCTTGATTATTCTTTTTTGTTAAGCCAAGACTTAAAAATTCATAAGAACCAATTTCTAAGTGCATCCTGAATGTGCTACTTCTGCCCTTATCAAAGGGTGCAGTTTTCTGCATTTTTGACCAAACTCCATAGAGAGAAGATCCTAATCTAAGTCAGGAATGAAGGGGGGCTAAATTTCTTCGGGCAGGAAATGGAGACCCTGGTGTGACTGAAGAACTTGACCAAACTGGCTTGGGGTTTTGTAAAAACAAACAAACAAAAAAAAGAATATATTTGTGCTCCAACCTTAACTTCTCTTAGAAATAACAGCTTGTTTCTCCTAATGTCAGTGAACACTTCTCACCTGATGCCAGCTTGTCATCATATAAATCAACTTCAGGAGTCATGCAGTAGACAAATAGAACTTGCATTCAGATTTCTAGTAACTCTCAAATTAATATAAAGCAACCAATAGTAGTCTCTACTTTGCAAAAAAGAATTCAAACCTCTGTTTCAGCACTTTCTGGAGCTCAAGCAATATACCGCTTTCAAGGGTGTATTTGGAAAATCAGCACTTTCTTGTCATATATATACAGTTCACCTTTACAGCTGTGTAGTGCCTTGACTTGTGTGCAGTCAAAAGTCCACAGTGATACAACAAAGCCCAAACTTGCATTGAACTTTATCAATTCATAAAGTCTCATAAGCTCAGGTGATTTGGGCCTTTCAAAGAAGAGTTCAGTTAAGCCCTGCCTTGGAAAGAACAAAGACTTGATAAATGTTTATCTCTTCATACCACACTTCCCTCCCAAACTGACTGCCATGTCATCAAAAATGAGTAGAAATCCAAACCGGTAGAATTCAGAATTGACTATATCTAAAACATGTGGGGTTTTGCTAAAGAGAATGAATCTTCACCAGTCCCTCACAGAAGGCCTTTACTTTACAGGCACATTTAAGCAGTGCTTCCAAAATATTTTTTTCTGCATACTTTACAGTCCTCTTCAGTTATGCAGGCTTGTTGAGTTTACTGAGTAGCAAATATATGAGTTGTAAACATTCCTCAGGAGCGCAGCATCCCACAGCATAAAGAATGGCTCCAGGAATTCTTTTTCCACACTCTTTTCCAGATCTTCTGATGTGTAACAGATGGTTGTTATTTCTCTTCTTGGTTTCTATTCCTTTTATCTTTACCCAAAGTATTTCACCACCGCATATTTGTACTGTCAGATTGCACCATGGTGGAATTATGCATGCTTCTGGAATGTGGGATCATCTCTTCACTTTTCTGCCCTTACTAACACTTCCAGATAAATCCTCACTTTTGCTGACATTCCACTTTTGAGAATCATCTTACAAATGTCATTGTTTGTCATTCTCCATAAATAACAATCTCCATAGTATAGAATAATTTTCAGTTCTACTGTTTGTTTGATTGTTTGGTTTTTATTCCTTACTTCTCATTTATAGCAAAATATACAAAATACTTAAAACGCACTGGTCTTTATCAGAAAGCACCTCAATCTGGACAAAAGGTATGAACACACAGAATTCCCATATTCACGTCACCACCAGGTTTATCATTAGTTTGATACCTAGCTTTCTTCCTCTGAACATAATCTTGCAGTGCTAAAAAGCTTTCAGACACATTTTTCAGATTTTAATTTCTCTCTTTACAGAACTGTGACTCTCCTAAGGAAACTGTCCCATCCTTCATTTTCATAAGGGCTCTTCAAACAGATGCCTTTCAGTTATTATCATGTAGTCTGATGCAGATTTTAAAATTAATAGTACTATGGAAAAAATGTAATGAAATCTGAGATATATTCCTAACCCCTGTAATGAAAGCATCAGCTGGCACTGTTACTTAAATAGTTGGTCTCCACTTAAACTACTCTATTATACTGATGCAAAATTTATCGTTGGACTCATTTGTTCAGCCTGGCTATGATTGATTTCACAAATTTCATCATTATTCAAATAGATCTTCCTGTACATACATGCTTTATTGTAGTCTTATCATAACTGTTAAATAAGCTAATGTATTTCAGCACAATTATTCTCTGTCATTTGGAACTACACTACAAGTCCATTCATTCTGAGCAATAAACCCAGAAACACTTTATTTAGATCTTACATTCTTCTGAAGATAACATGTTTATCAAAATTCTTGTGATGGTTTTTGTTTGTGAGATGAGGTTAAAGAAATTACACATTCACTTTAGAAAATATATTTCTCCAGAATGCTTTACCCCACTTCTGGTCCCAAGAGCTATGCTTTCAATGTGCTTGAAACGCTTTCTGTATTGGCAACAGGAGTGTGAGTTTTAATTTGAACAAAACAGGTATTATAGAAGAAGCTGGATATAAAAGCAGCAAGAAGCCTTTGAGTTTCAAGAGGCCTTTATTATCTTCCTAAGGGGCCTGTTCAGCTCTGGCACAAAATGTAATTTATACACATCTAGTCCTCTTTATTTTCATAGGAATAATTATTTCTTCCTGTTACAGTTTTCCTTCTGTTGCCACTTTCTCCCTAGTGCAGTTTAACCTCTTTGTAATATACAGTTACAAAACATTGCTTGCAACATTAATTTCAAAGAGGTATTTCAACCTTCTTTGAAGGTGGCTTTAGTTCAGTATATGCAGTATTTCTCCTGCGTTAAGATTTCTTCCAAATTTAGTTAGCTATTTTTATCAAAGATGAACAGAATTGCTGACAGTAACAGAAGCAGAAAAGACAGGGTCTCACAAATGTGAGAAGGAACAGATCACAGATGACAGCCTGAGCTGTGGGTTACTGTAAATTGTATATACTCCTGTTAGAACTTACCTAATATGCATCAGGACATCCTTGCTACTCTATCTGTACTTCTACAGTTCAAACGTCAATCTAGCTAGCAAAATAAAGGGTCAAGGTAGCAGCTAAAAAACAGGCATACAGAAATGGTCTTGTGTCAAAGAACTGATGTGAAGTTTGGATTAAAAATCTACACTTTTGCAAGATGGATGGATTCATTTGTGCAGGTGACTGATTTCTTGGTTGAAGCTGAGAAGCTGAGAGCAGAATGCAGTGCGTGGCAATTCCTACATTAGATGACCTCCTAACCAAATTCACACAGAGACATGGAACTATAGAAAAGGGGATTTTTTTTGTTCCAAAGTTTTCAGACTTTTGAGCTCAGCTCAGGTTTGCAAAAAGAAGCTAGGCATCTTCTCTATCGTACACTTTCTTTAACACACAACACTTCTGTAATTTCAAATTCTCTCATTATGTTGATACTGATTGAAAAAGAATATGATCTATTTTCCTTTTTTTCTAAAAAGCTGGTTTAGATCAGCTGCACAGAAACCAAATCATAAAAATGTGGTTTTTTAAGTTTTGTGCAAGTAGACAGGACTTAAAGACATGTGGGGTTAAACGTTGAAATACTTTCAATTCATCATCCAGCTCTAGCTCTCAAGTATTTGGCTGTTCAATTTTGGAAGCACAAGACAGCAATTATATGTGGAAACTGAGAAATTAGAACTCTTATCAAGCCTGAGTATTTGTATAATGGCACAATTTTGGAAAAAAAAACCCAAACAAATCCAGATTCAAGGTATGCAAGGGGACATACAAGGACCAAAATACGGTTTAGGAGTGTACCTGCCAAAGACAGAATCTGTTAAATGTTTGATGACCAGAATCCCTTTATGTGTATGTTGGAGGCAGTGGTTCTAAAAAATAAGTCCTTAAAATAGATTAGAAATTCTCCATATCTTTATGGGTAGCTGAATTTTTTCTTTGAATATCCAGTATTCCTGAGCATTTCCAAGAATTGTCATTATTTGGCTCCATAAAAAGCGAGTGAAAAGCGCTGAGCTGAACACCCCCCAAACATGTATAATGAGTACTTAAACTGTGAAAACTGTGTTCACTGCAAACAAATGCTAGGTTTTACCAAATTTAAAATCATAATCTTGATATGGGGTTGATTTTCAGCAGGACAATTACATTTTGTACTTACAAGAAACTGATGCAATTTTCCAATAAAAATTTGCACAAGACCATTATTCTAGTACTACTCTTCCTTCCAAAAATGAAAAGCAGAAGAAAGGTTCAGCTATGAATCAGGAGCTTGAAACTAAACATTTTTCTTTCCATTTCATCTTCTTCCAATATCAGCTCTTGCTCTCCTTTTGATCCATAGGTGAAACTAACATAAGAAGTTTGCCCCCCTTCCAGTTATTATGAATGACCACCACCACAAATGAATCATCTACAGGTTACAGCTCAAGCAGATTTAAAGCCAATAGCCCTGCTAAGCCAGGAGCTCTCTGCATCTCCAGTTCACCAAAACCTCAATTCTGCTCAGAAAAAATGTAGTGAATGCAGGACAAGCCCTTACAAGTTCATCCAGCAATGCATGCTGAAAACTGACAAGCTCCTTCTAAAGACAAATAGACACGTAGATAATTACAAGCTAATTGTTCACTAATCTACAAAACACCTGCCATGGCCATGTGGAATAAAAGACTACGGCAATCCTTTTAATAGGATGTGAAAAAAGGATCAAGTCTGATTCATTTTACTCAACTGAAGGACTTTCTTTTGGCTCAAAGAATTTTCTTTCTGTTGAGAATTTTAAGACCTGACTCCCACTTTCTGGAAACTTAACCCATGCACAAAACTTACAAAGTTTGCTTGCAGTGATTGGAAGCCAGTGTCCATATTTTGTCTCATATGCTGTCTGTGCAATCTGGGAATCACAGGTGTTGCCCCTTCCATTTTTTTCATTGTGAATGCCACTGTATTGAAAAAGAAAAGACGAAAAAAGTTGCTACAGTGATATGCAGACAGCAAAGTGAATTAAGTAGAAATAATTACATTAAATCTATTTAAAAAGTCACTGTACATAGCTGACTAGGAAGAGCTGGCATTGGTCATCAGAGAGAATTTAAAGTAAGTGCCACAAAGAAACAAAAAACACAAAAAAGAAAAAAAAGAAAAAGAAAAACCAACAACAAAAACTCCACATTATTCTTTGTTTGAAATAAATTTATACATTCAAAACGGCATTCACTTAGGATGGGGCTATGCATCGTTTTTGTATCAGCTCTAAGTCCTAATGCAGGAGTAGTTCTACGATCAAAAACTCCTCTGCTAGTGTTACTTCATTTGTACAAGGCATCTGCCTGAGGAATACCATCAAAAGAAGAGATTTGACAATATTAACTCTGATTCCATTACACACATGATACCAGCAAAAAACTTTTTCATTTCCTACTCTCCTGAAGAATGACAGAGAAAGGTTTCCTCTAGAAAGGAAAATGAGCCAAATATTTGTCAAGTATTCAACCACTCCACAGTGAAGCGTGGGACAATTTTCAGTCTTCAGAGAAGGGGCAGATTAGGCTGCTGTTAGCCTCTTATCAAAGTTTCTACTGACCATCCTACTACAGAATATGTCCCCAACCGTAATGTAATTACGTTGTGTAATAAGTGCAGCCCACTTACTCCATGTAGCATCAGTTGCACGATGTGTAGAGGAGACCCTGCCTTTGAACTGCATAATGTAAATTCAGGGGCAGAAGTAGTATTCTGCAAGAGGAAATAAAATTCCAGTGCAATTCTGAATGAAGCAAATTCAAGTAGCAATACTACTAGATTAGAACAGTTGTAACTGGAACATAGGTGAAAACTAAACAGTTTGGATACCCATCCACATAGACTTCTCTAAAGCAACTTGCTGTGAAGGTAGCATGATGTTTTAAATGTATGTTAAAAAGATGGTGGGAACTCTTTTTGCTTCTTGCCATGTTTTCTCAGCTTCATATTTCATTATGGTTATTCAAGGCTCAGTGAAAGCAAAGACAAAGAGAAGGTAAAAAAAAAACAAAATCACCAAAAGAATATTTATTTTGGTCATCCTGATTAGCCTTAGTTGTTATGTCAATATTTATTCTGTGTATGGAATACAACAGCACTATAGGCCAAATTTTTGAAATGTGCCTCAACTCAGTGTCTAGTTATGTGAAGCGAAATCTCTTGCATGTGGCATCAGTCAGACTCAACCAGAGCACAGGAGTTGTGTTTAAAAGATATTATTTGTTAACACAAAATGTAGCTGACAGAAGAGCACATGTGAGTGACTGAGGCATATATGACTGAAGATCACACTAGGTCTCTGAAAATTTCACTTTCACTAAATTTGTAGTACTTCTTTGTCATGCTGTCTGTTGTTTCATTGTGGTTAGCTAGATTTAATGTTGAATGTATCTGGCAGTTTAGATATTTTTATCTTTCAGAGCTCTACATTCAGGACAAAGTCAATGCTGTGGATCCTTCAGCTGTACTGGAAATCTCTAGCTCATGAAACACAATTTTGCTTCTTGCATTAAACTTCACCTCTGTTATTGATTCTTTTGATACCCACCCTCCTTAAGGATAAGACTAAATTGCTTGTAGATTTCATTATGAAATTATAAATTGAGGGCAAAAAAAAATCAATGATAGATACCGCTAGCAATTAATATGTCATTAGCAAGCAAACTTTCCCACTTTCCCTATATGTTATTTCCTCATTTTGTAAGAGAAACAGAAAAATAAGGTTTAAAAATCTAAAAGCAAAATATAGTCCTTTATTTCTGGGGAAGAGAATCCACAAATTTAAATCATTAAACTATAATTATGCTCAGAACAGTGGAAGGATTTGCAGTAAAAATATCAGGTTGCGATTAAGTCAATAAAATTAATCACTCGTAACCCTGAAGGAGCAAAAAGGGTTGAAAAATGCTACAAAATTGAAAGCTACCATGAGCAAAGGGACTTGGGGAATTCATTTTAATTCACCACAGCCAAGTTCAAATACAAGCTGCTCTTTGTTATTCAACCTGAGGTATTATTTTTCATACAGATGCTTACATCTGACCAAGCCATAATCACACAGTATAGAGTTTTCTTTTTCTGATTGTAGAAATTTCCTGGTTTAGCTATATATTAACAATGAACTGCATATGGATGGGGTTGTGTCACAGGGTAGACTATATTCTGCTCACCTAACCACATCTATCAGTGTATTAAGTGCCTCAAAGCTACGGCTTGAGCAATCGGTAGTAAAATTGGCCTTAAGTCATTACTCTCTCCCTTGCATGAGCCTAACAGGCATTATATATTGTTGAACTCTTTGCTTTTCCAGCAGAGCAGACAGCTCTCCTGCAGTTCCCTAAGAGAAGGCTATGAATTGCAATAAAACTTTCTCTCTCATCTGTATTTGATGATTGACTGTGCTGTCTAAAATAGCACTTCTCAACCCCCAAGGTATGTTCTACCCATAAGAAACTGCAAACAGCAAATGCAACCATATCCACTACGAGGATCCACATGCTATGATGATGGACGGAGACTTCTTAGTAGAAATTATCTAAGAAATGAGGTGTGAATTTAAAGGGTTGAGAAGGACATAAGAAAGGTTGTGTAAAGGACACACAATCAACCACCTAAAAATTAATTTGTAATTCAGAAAAAAAATGATGGTGCTTTTGGATCTGAAGTGACCTGATCCATCTGCTCTGAAAATCAAGGTTTGTGTACTGTGGGACTGTGCACTATGGATGAATTTCAATTTGGCTGCAGCAATTTAGGTCTTTCCTCTAGCCCCAAGAAAATTAAAATCAATTAATGAGGTCTCTTTTTGCTTCAGCGTATTATATTAGATATGAAAGTGGGGACAGCTGTATTTGAAGACTTTGAAGTAATGGAGAAAATTGCTTAATACATGATGTAAAGTAACACTTCCAAGTGAAACCAAGTAAAGTTCAAAGATTTTTTTCAAGGAATGCTTTGAAAAAATACCAACTCAGGAACAATTTATGTTACCAGAAATAGTGAAGTAGAGGGTGCATGAAAAAGTATATATGCCATTGCCCATTCATAAGCAAAATCAAACATCATATTTAGTATTTGCAGCAAAAAAGTTTTAGTGAAAACATAATCTATGATAGCACAACTCCATGTTATTGGCCTAACATGGCTTTCTTTCCAGAATATTGGCAAGAATTAGCTAAAACCTTTGTTTATTTACAAGATTTCCACTGAAGCTAGTTTAAATAGACAGATGTTTTAAAAGATTTCCAGAAACATACAGCAGCCATCTGCAGGCAAGTTTATTTCTGAGAAGACATTTATAAATTTCCATCCAACATAAATAAAGAGCTGTTAGGCAATTAAGCTGGCAAACATGCATTTTTCAGACAAAAATAAACATTTGTTTCTAGCCAGTTGATGTACAAGTACCACAATCTAAAATTTTTAAACATAACTTTCTGCCCACAATGTGAAGACTGAATTTCTGCTGAAAAACAGAATGTGTAAGTGTCCTTGACTATGTGGAGCTTTTTATTCTTATCAATATGGAAGGTGCTAATCTTCTACATGATTTGAAAAACAATCCTCACTCACATCTCCCTCTTATTCTTATCCCATATACAAGACCACCTCAATGAGCTATACCCTGCCACATTTTTCCAGGCAAATGGCCATCTCAAGTCAAAGGGAATTATGCTTAACAAGCCTTTAAGGAAGGACTTCAGGAGTAAAAGTAATTCCTGGAATTAATTTCCTATCACCTAGGGATATAGGTGGAAATTGAATTTTGGTTTAGGCTGCCAATTCTTCGGTGGAGAGCACTGAAGAATAATAGAGCTTTGCTTCTTTCCAAGTCCCTGTTTTCAGCACTTCCCTCAGCTATTATCTTTGCCCTGAATTATTTTACCCTTGTTTCTATCCCCACCAATATTTCCTATCTTTTATACTCTTCATCTTTGAAGAACATCCAGCTCTTCCTTTAGATATGCAAGACCTAAAATAGTGTAAGGATATTTATTTACCTGATGGTCTGTTACGATATCTTTGGAATAGGTTAGGCAGAAACTATTTGGTTTTAAAATATCAGATGTAACATATGTGCAGCTCCCTGTGAGGAAAATTGTAAATTTTTGTGATAGAAAAGTTGGGAACGAAAAGAATGAGATACAAGCCATACTGTTTTCTAGGGTCTTGATCCAACAGTTAGTCAGAAGATGACTTTCCACATCTATGTGAAACCCCACTAGCATTATTAATAGGAAACTGCATTGATGCATGTATACAATCATTAGTCTTAGAATTACATGGGCTTGTGCACTCTTCTGGGAGTATAAAATGAGTGACTAATGAGGAATGTGACACAAGGGTGTTAATTCTGTAGTTCATCTGGTCTAAAACTGCATTTCTTATGCACAGGAAAAATGAGATGTGGTATGTATGCTGGGCTTACGAAAGCAAAAGAAAGATAATGTAGCTCTTCTGCATATGTTTTTCTTCAAAATAATACCTATAGATTGCTGCTGTGCTCAAAGCCACTAAAGATTGAAAGCTTGAAAGAATAAAAGTTTTAACAAATTTAACAATTTGTTTTAACAGTAGAATTTAGGTGTGGTTCCCCAACCTGCTCATGGAATAAAAATGTATTTGGAAGGAGTTAGCTGTGCTGGACCACTCCCTAAAACCTCTAACAGCATTAGCAGCTAGTCCACATGGCTCCATTCTCTATAGTATTAACTTTCACTCACATTAATATTTATATCATCTGTGGTATTTACCTAGCTTTACTTTACAGATTATTTTAGATAAAGAATTGGATGCAGAGGGATAGGTCCCTTAGTGTCTGATGCACATAGTGATCTAGATGCACCCTCTGGCTATACAAGTCCCTCTACAGCTGCTGAGTGCCAGAATCCAGGAGGGTAAGTCAGAATAAACATCTTGCTACTCTTGCCCAGTATCTTACATATTTACCTTCAAAAGCCAAAATTGTTCATCAAGGAGTATGTGCTAGCCAGGTCAGGGTTTATGTGGTCAGACATTTTTATATTCTTAATGTTATCTACATTTTCATAGTACTCATCACAGCCTCAGCTAAGGGTCATGACCTCTCGTGCTATATACTGTACAAACACAGAATAAAGTTCCTGTCCTAAAGTATTTAGTAAAGCAAAAGATGGAACAGACACACTTTGTCAGAAAGGGTCACAGGGACACCAAAACAGTAAGAGTCTATTTGTTGACTAGATAGACAATGAAATCAGCAAATCTATTTCAAAGGTTGTCTAACTTCTGGTCTCCATTCCCTGCAACATGTTCAGAGAGATGCTGACTGTGATGTTGAAATTGATATGCACTATTGACTGAATTTGCACCCCTTGCCTCTGGTTAACAAGACACAGTTCTTTGCACCATGAAAAACATAAGCTATGTACATCTGTTTGGAAAAGAACAGCAGTTGCTGGGTGGAATTGAAAAACCTATCCTAAACCACATGCACTGTGACACAAAGGCTTCCTGCTATAGAAACATCCCCAGAGAGGACTGAGAGTGATCACACACAGTCCTACCGCCAGAGAGTTCTGCAAAAAAAAGATGACA
>JBCJKH010017381.1:7012-18489 GCA_039877255.1 Loriculus beryllinus
TATCACCAACACAGAAACAACAGTAGCTGAGTCCTGCATTATTTTTGCATTCCTTAGGCTTTGTCAATAGATCAGCATTTTGTTGGCTGACCTTTCTGTTTCTGTTTTGTTTAGCCTCATTAACCTTTGAGAAATGAGGTGGATGGGACAGCAGACAATCAAAATACAGAAAGCCCAAGAAGGTCACTGTAATGTGGTGTGCAGCTGGACTTCATATAATAAAAGCATATGCATTTCCTTTCCTTGCTGTCACACTCTTCTATTCAGTATTTCTTAAGTGAGGAAGCACAACATGTCTGTTAAGCATGTGCTTGTACCTCAGGAGCATTGCCTACCTCCTGAGCACATAGAACCTTCCCTGTGAGCTGACTCCATCACCTGAGATCCAAATGCTCAGTGTGTATCTTTCTCATACCTTTGTACCAGTGGGAAGGTGTTTTGGGCACACAAGCAAGAAAGGAATCACAGTTTGGTCTGACAGATGTTGGGGATCATTGTCCTACTCTGGATGACGTTGGGAATCAGAGCTACGCAGTATTGTATACAGCACTGGAAATCTATTTTGTCACTGCTTTTTTCTCAGAGATAAAGAAATTATCAATTTGCTGTTTGCAGCACATCCTAAAGTGTTCTACAAAGATCAGGACCCTTTTTCAAAACTGGACATGTCTCCTTGTCCACAGTGGTCTGAGAAGATTCCTGTTAGGTTTTTAATCATTTGGACTATGCTGGGAGTTCAATTTTGTGTAATTTGGGTCAAATTACCTCCTTAACTCTGTGATTTCAATGTGGGAAATCTGCCAACACATAGCAAAATTAGGAGGCATTTTGATGAAATGTTTTAAAAAACTATGGAGTAAAGCATGCATTTCTGAGCAGTGGGTGAGAGGAGAATAATGATTGGTTGGTGGGGTTTTTTGTTCTTCTGCTACTGCCCATCTCCTGAGGGATCTGTTCTGCATAATACTGAGGCACATAGCTGGTGTAATCAAAGTTCTCACACCAAATGTGAATAAAAAATAACTGGGTGTAAAGTGGTGAAGATGTAGAATTGCATATATGTATTGTATATGTAGAATTGCATATATGGATGATTTTAACAGTTGTAGACAGGATTTTAACAGTTGTAGACATAATTTTAAGATTGAACACTACATCAAAACCAAACCAACCAACCCCACAAACATATTCATCACTGATATTTAATATTACAAATCTGCTTTTCTGGAAGAGGAGATAATGATTTTTAAAATGTAATATTTGTAAAAGATGTCAGCTTGACAGTTAGAAATCAAGCTTGTGCAAGGGAAAGTTGTACTACATTAGTTAAACTGGAACAACTGGTTTCCTCTTGTGGGTACTCTAACTTCTTTTACAAAGATCTTGCCTTTTAGAATCAAAAGTAAAAAACAAATATTTTTTTGTCGATATAGCTATTTTAGTATGAAGTAAGACCTTTCATTATACTGACACAATTTCTTACTAGGGCAGGGCAGACACGGCAAACATCTAAGCTGGCAGGAGACACCAGTGCCCTCTTTATTCCTTGCAGTTTGTCAGGGGCAATCACCCCATATCTCATCTAACAGAAGGGATCATATGCACAGTTCCCCCCACAGAACAGGCAAAGTCAGGTTAAAGCAGCCTCAAGTTACTAGGATGAGGCTGCATTTGCACTTGCCAGCCCAAGGAGCCACCGGCCGGGCCCGGCGCCGGGGGCGGCCTCGGGGCCGTGGTGAAGGCCCGGGGGTCTCGGCGGAGGCCGTGAGCCCGCAGCCCCCGCGGAGCCGGCCCGGGGAGGGGACCGTGAGCGGGGTCAGCTCGGAAAGTGCAAGGGGGCTGCTTGCTCTTGCGTCTAAAATGCAGCCGGGGCTGTAAAGCGTGTGAAATTACGCACTGGTCTCTTAAAGAGTGGCTAATTTATAGTAAATAGCGAGGGCTTTGTAAATGGCTTTATTATGTTGTTTCTTGTTAATTGTTGAGAAAATCCCCATTGTTGAGTGTGAATGGCTTTATGGGCTAACCCGGGCTCTGCTGCAATCCAGGGGCAGTAAATGGCCGCTCCGCTAATGTGGCCCGTAGCGAGAACCCGGCACCAGCACGGTGACCTTTGGGCGACGGCGCCGGGTGCGTGGCGGCGGAGGGCCGCGGTAAAGTGGACGCCCCCCGGGCAGCGAAGAAGCGCTGGCATCCCTGCACCCCGGTGATCCCGTTCTCCCGGCCTGGCCGCCCGGCGGAGCGGGCCCGTCCGACTCTCCCGGCGGAGGGCAGGGCCCGTCGTAGCCCCGCACACGTGCAGGGGCCGCTCCCCCTCTTCGTTAACAGCCTCGGTGGCCCGGGGCGCCCGGGGTGCCTTGCCCTGCCGAGGAGCACGTTAGCCGGGCGAGAGGGGCTGGGGGCGCCTCGGCAGCGCCGCGCTCCAGCACTGCTCTCGGCCTCGTTCTCCTCCTTCTCCCTTAGACAAATAAACAGGAGCCAGCACCTCCAGCCCCTTGTCCCCCCCGTCCCGGAGGGAGCTTCGGGGGCTTGGGGTGCTGCGGTGAACTTCTCCAAACTCCACATCCCGGCCCCCGAGGTGGGCGCTGGGGGGGGCGGGGGGGGGGGCACGCTGCTGCTGCCGTTGGTCAGGGGCCGCGGGGTCTCCCCCGCCGCTGGAACGTAAACGCCGTTTCACCGAAACGCCTCCCGAGCGCACGTGCCTGCATATTATAAAATACAAATCGCGATGAAATGTAAATTCCACTCTAGAAACTTATATTGGGCTATTCTCTTTCCTGAAATCTTTCCCTCTCTGATTTCGCTATTAGGAGAAATCCCCCAGGGTTTAAAGCACTTGTTTCACGGATTTCTGCACAGCCCACATCTGTCGGCTTCCCCTCCGCCGCTCGCCCCTTCGGCAGGCGGGGAACGCAGCGGCTCTCCAGGCGGGGACGAGGGCGGAGAGGCCGCCGCAGCCCCGGCACTGCACCTCGAAGAGCAGCGATTTTCCTACCCGCTTTTCAGGATTGAATTGCAAACGTGTCAGATGCACGGCTGCCGCTTCCCCGGGACTTGGGCTCGCAGCGCTTTTCCAGGCTGATTAGTAGTGTCGGAGCGGCGAGATAGGGCTGTACAGTCCATTTCCCTCAAAACAGGATGTTTCCATCAACCTGCGTTTGGTTTTCCCCAAAGAGCAACAGAGAGTTTAGCTGGGAAACAGGTCCTGGCTAAACCCCCTCCTTCAGCGGCCACTCGGGTCACATCACATCTTTGGTTTATATTTCATCCTGTCATTCCCCTTTCTCGGGGAAAAAAATAAACTAGCAAACAAGCAGCGCCGCCGAGAAGCCGATGCTGGTGGCGAAGCGCGGGGCTGCCGCGGCAGGGCCCGGGCACGGCTCAGCCTGGGGATCCCTTCCCCGGCCTCCGTGGTGTTTGTCGGGGCTTGTTGTTGATCCCGCAGCAAAACCTCTGCTCTCCCGGACCACCTCCCGGCCGAGCAGCGCCTGGGCTGGGGTTTCCAGGGGCTTTGTGCCTTCGTGGAGATGCATGTGAATGGGGCGGCGAGTGCTAAAGCTGCCACATAACCTGTGCGAACATATGTTTTGTATTTACCAGCGATGCTTTTGTATTCCCTGGGATTCAGGGGTAAACTGCCGAGACAATAGCAAACCCAGAAATATTATCAAATAAACTGCATGCAAAAGTAATAGTAATAATAATAATAATAAAATATATATTTAAAAATAAAAAGGGATTGCTCGCATTTGGAAATCCCTATTTCCACTTTGGTGGACGTGATAGTTTGCACGAGGGTAAATCGCGATAACGTGCTATTCCTTGTACAGTTTTCTAGACCATTTGAAAAACTTTACTGTGTCTGCTGCGGATGTTTGAAGTAGCACGTTATAACCAAGAGAAGGATTTTCAGGTTGTTTCCCGCTATGACATAATCGTCCCCGTCAAAATCTGGCGAAGTTCGCCGGAGGGAAAAAGATGTTCATGTTAAATGATGTGGGAGAAGAAAAGAGAGAATGGCGTTTAATGCGCACTATAAAATAATGTCAGATCTCACCGACTGTGATCTCGCAGGCTCTCTTACATTTTAGGGGAAGTTTATAAATGGTTACCTGGGGTTTACAAATTTTGCCAGTAAAATCTCATTAATTCCATTATGATTTCGGTATCCTTCTCCCGTAAAGGGGCCTGTAAAATGCAGTAATTCCACACAAGCCCTGCCATTCATCAAGTTCGGGAACATTTGTATTTCCCTATCTCGCTGCGTAGAGGCCGATAAATAGAAAGGCTCTCCAGATAATCGCTGCTATCTCCTGTCCTCCACGCAGAGCACTTGGTGGTGTTTGTTCCGCCCCGGAGAACCGAGCTTCTTAAAGAGGCTTGGAGGGGGGTCAACTTTTTAAAACACACCTGAAAGCTGGGAAGCTTTGTACGTGTTTGCATTGCTCGTGGGGGGAAAAGGAGGATACCCGGCAGCAATTCCTCATCAGCGGACTTAAAAGTGGCTGGTGCCTTTCCCGAGACCTTTCTGCGTCTCTCCTTCCCTTTTCCCACCCCCATCCCCTCGGTAAACGGCCGCGCCGAGGGTCCCAGCGAAGGCTGCGGGCCGGAGCACGGAGCCCAGCTCCCTGCCTGCCGTACTGCCGTTGTTCCTCCCGTTTTCCACAGGAGAAGGATGACATCGGCTTTAGGGAAGATCTCTGGAGGGTAACTGAGAGTTCACCAACTCCCAGCCCCGCGAACTGAGAGGTCAGTTTTGCCGTGGCTTCGGCTTCACCAGACCTGCAAACCCAATTTGCCTCCCCTGCAACGTCCACTGCTTGTCTCTGGTTTAGCAACGTCGATGGCGTTTGATCCTTTAGAAAGACGAACTACATAAACATCAGATAGTTTGTATTAGAATCAAGCACAGTGACAATTGCACAGAGCTGGTTTTAATTTTATTCTAAAGTGTTTACACATCGACATATGGTACATTTGTCTTCGCTGAGAAAGTTAAGAATCGATAGCGTTAATAGCTTTGCATAGACGTGATAGAGATTAACATTTCTTCATCTCCACCAGCCTAAGGTTCCCATGCTTGGGTGCTGAAGGAAAAAGGGGCTCACATTGAAGAAGAGCCGTCTCTGCCCGCAGAGGTGCTTAGAATATCCTCTCTCTCAGGCACCGTCTAGCTCAGCAAGCCTGACCCTGTCTCTGCTCAGGGCTGTGAAGAATCAGCAGTGCCTTTACTCCGGTTTTACCTTAGTTTTGCAAAGCTTTTGCACAGCAGTACCTACAAGGTTCACGCCTGAGAAAACAACCGGCTTCTTCCCGGGGAAGAGCTGCTCTGTGATAAAAGCCTGGAGCCCGGTTCTCCCGGTCTCCAACTGGGAAGACGGCGTTTGCCAGGAGCCTCCCTCTCTCCCAGGAAAGCAGAAAAAGCAAAGCCACCGCTCCCCAGCTCACACTTTCTGTCAAGGTGCTGCAGGTCCTTTAGCGTGCTCCCTGGTTTTCCCAAAGGATGTCCAGCGACATCCAGTCTTAGCCAGACAGGGTGGCAAAACCTCGGTTGTGCCGGGACATTTTCTAGTATCGAGGATATGCTCCCAAAGAGGTAATAAACCCTCGAATTTATGTATATTTACAGATACCCACCACTACGCAGGAGTCATCTACATTTGCAAACGCTGCTAATGCAGCATTTTCCCTCAACACGGAAGAACTATTATTTTCAATTTCCAGGTGTTGCTTTGGGAAGATCATGAAATCACGTAGGAGCTCGAAGCCTAACCCGACCCACAGATGGCTACGCACGTCTCTAAGTCAAACAGGTCAAATAATTTTTAAAGACGCATTTACTAAGGAAGGGAAAAAAAAAAAATAAAGGAAAGAAAAGGCATCTAAGCTGGAAACCTGTGGGGGATAACAAAAGGGAAGAGGCCAGAAAGAAATATCCCACAGTGGATTACAAGGTTATGGGACAGGTCACTATAGGAAAGTTAAACAAAAAATGAAGGGTACATTATATAAACCTCACATAATTAAAAAATAGTTAGTCCCAATGTTGTCGTTAGACCCTCAGGTATTTGTGGAAGTTGTTGATCAAGTGCCTGTGAATTTATTGAGAGTTTATTCTATTAAGATACCTTTATTTAGCCGGCGTTTGCTTTTTAACATAATTAGGAAACTGACCGCAGCCTTTAATGACTGTGTGTTTAATGAAGACTATAATTATTTTACACTGCAGACAAATGTACAGAACGAGCTATTAGAGGAGGGGACGTAGTCAGACAAGAAATAACCCCAGCCTTACAGAGAGAGGGCTCTAAGACAGTAATATATTAAATATTGCAGCGATCGATTTCAATATCCTGAGTGGACACGGGAATAAAAATCCACCCCCAAGATGAAATGATTGGGAATTCTTTGTTGGGAGGGAAAGAAATGCGATTTTCTTTCTTTCTTCTTTTTTTTTTTTTTTTTTTTATTAGATCCTTTCTGTTCAGGTTAGAAGAGGGCCCGGCCAGCATCTTTCATGCCCCGGGGTCCCGGTTTGGGCTATAACCCTAAAGGTTACTCGCATCTCAATGGCGTTTCTCCGTGCTAAAAAGATGGGTCTTTGTCCAAAGAGAGCCGGATTAAATATCAAGCCCGGCTCCGGTGCGCGGGACGAGGGCAGCCCCCGGCAGCGGCCCCACCGAGTGGCAGCTCACCGGGGCGCCGCAAGGGAGGCGCCGGGTGACTCCGTAGCCGGATCCCCGGTACCGGGCAGAGGAGCTGGGTTTTGATTTGGTCGCCGGGGCGGGGGCCGGGGGGATGGGGTGGCGGCGACGGGAGCGCGCCCCGGTGCCGACATTTGAGGAAGTAAAAGGCTGGAAGGCGGAATGGCACCGGGCTGCCGTCTGCCCCAACCGCTCTCTTCCTGTCCTTCCCCGCACATCGCCCCCGCCCCAGCTCTTCTCGGTTTAAAATAATAATTAAAAGGCGGAATGAAAATTAAAGAGGGGCAGAGGATGGGCGAGGCGGTTCCGCGTCCCCGCGGGAGCCCGCCTGGGCGCTGGGGATACGGGTGAAGTCGGCCAAGCAGCGTGCGGGGCTGCCGGGCCGGGGTTCCCCTGCACCGTCCAGGCCACCTCTGTCCTCTTCTTCCTCCTTCTCCCCGTCCTCGGGGTATCCGGGCAGCACACGCCTATCAGCAGTAGTCAGGGCTGGGGTTTGGCCGGGCAGCGGTCGGGACTGGGGTTTGCTCCGCTCCCGCTCGGCTGCAGGGAAGAGGAATTACAACCCAGAAACTGTGAACCTGTTGACTGCCACATCCCGCAGGAAAGGACCGGTAGTCTTTTACATTCCCAAACCTATGAAGTGGGGATGCCATCGCTGGGCCCCTGGATTCACCTGTCACTGCAATCACTGCCCCCGAGCACTGACAAATATTCACAATAAAAGAGTGAAAGGGTCTCTTAAGGTTCACTGATTTGTGTGTAGAACTTCGGGAAACTGCAAACAAGCGAGAAAAATTGTCCATTCTTGTGAAGGGAAATACAAGTTTGCACTTAACCGTTCAGCGACAAAACCCACGGACCGGCCAAAGAGCCAGGCACATCCACTATAATCTCCATAACAATTTCATTTCCTCTCTTCCCTCTCTCCCTCTTTACTGGTTAGCAAAGGGGAAAATCTAAGGGTTTAATCCCGAGGAAGGCTTTCCATTTATTCCCACTGCAGGGAGAAGGGGATATTGAGAAAAGCCAACAGATCCCGGACAAAATGGAGAGGGAAACCGGCGGGCTCTGCTCTGGGAGAGGGGCTGGGAGCATCCAGCCAGAGGACACATGCTACTCGGGGTGAAATAGAAACTGCCGCTATTAAATTTCCTTTTAAGTGTGCCTTTGGATTAGTTGTACACGGAATCCAGTAATTAAGGCCCTTCTCTTTAGAGAAAACCTTTTCGGTTTCGTATTCCAGCGTCGGGCGTGATTGCTGCGTGCTCGAGAGAAAAAACATAAAGGACGAGTATTTTTCTTTGAGCGCAAAAAAGTTGCTGCTACAGAAGTGGTTTCTACTAAAGACGACGTTAAATTGTAGGGTATTAGCAATAATCACCGAGGGATCTGTTTTATACCGTCTCAGGCCTCAGAATCTGCTGTTCCCGTCTTGCTGGGACTGGGGAAAAGCGCTTCCCGATTAAATTCTGCATTAATAGAACTTGGCAACCGGCAACAAAAACCTTGCTTAAGTGAAATGAAGAGACAAAAGGCACTTTAAATGCTGAGGCTGGGGGCTGGGGAGCTTATGCCCCAATTTTAAATGAAGACGACGTTCATGCCTCGCAGCCAGCGCTGAGCCCGGGCTCGGCAGGGCTCCCGCTCCCCCCCAGCCCCTGGTAGTTGAGACCTGAGGGATCTCGAAACCTACCCCCGGCTCCCAGGCGGAGCTGCCTCCGTCGCACCCGACCATTAACGGGACCGCAGCTCCGCCGGCCGGAGGGATCCCCCGCGCCGGGGCTGGCGGGAGGCGGTGTGGGGAACCCGGCTCCGCCGCAATTCCCCAAAAGGGTTCTTTCACCCCCCCTCTGACACGCGTGTGTCGTTTCCCACGGGACACGCGACCTTGGAAGCCCCTTCCCGGTGCCCGCGGAGTGTGTGTGTGTAGGACAGCTCCTGCGCGGTCTGCGCTGCACGGCTCTGCGCGGAGCGCGGAGCGGAGCCGTAGCCTCGAGAGCCCGTGCCGGGGCCGGCTCCGGGCGCGGAAATAGAAATGTAACATCTCCGCAGACAAATTAATGTTTGACGGATTTATGGCACGGTTTGGCTTTCAAGATACTCATTTGCTCCTCCGAGCAGTACTCAAGTCCGGGGTGCACCAGGATAAACACGCACGGGCTGCTCGGCGGAAACCCGCCAGCAGGATCTGCCAGCCAAAGATCAAGACACTTTGTGCATTTGCCACAGATAATGCCCATATTCCGAGTGAGTGATCAGAGAACTCCGGTATTGTTAAGTAAAATGAGAGGAAGGCGAGTGACGTGGGAGCCGAACAATGGCATTTCTGAATCAGTTTGGTTGATTGACATTTGGGGGCTTCATGACCCGAGGGAATAGGACTCATTACCGTGAATACACCAAAACATCAACCGAGATTAGAACTCTGGATCTTTTAAAAATCCTATTTCATTCTAAATTATAGTGGGAAAATACCAATTCTAAGAAAAAAATAAAAGAGAGAGGGAAGAAATTACTCCTTTATGCTCCTTTAATTGCTCAAAGCCCCCCAATAGGGTAAGAAATGGCGTTAAGATTTTAGGCAGCATATAAGAGAAGAAAATTAACTTTACAAACTAAAAGTCTTGCGGCTGACAGAACACCGAATGCGAGGAAATCCATGTCTCTGGGACCGGCAGATCTTGCTCCGAGCTGAGGTGGGAGTAGGCGCACGGTGCAGGAATAACTTAATAAGAAGGATATTTGACAGATTGATATTAATAACTAATTATATATTATTTCATTCCATCCTTTGCTACGCGTTTTATATCCCAAATCCTCAGGAAAAGGACAAGAAAGAGTGGGGGGAAAAATAAAAGGGTGAGGGAAAATGTGTCCAAATGAGCCTGGAGAGTCAGGAGAGGCAATGGCCAGAGCTGCCATGGGTTCTGTTTGGAAGGCAACGTCTATTTTCCAGCAAATTGGGAGTCAAAAAAGTAAAGAGTGGGGCAGAGGAGGGCAAAACCTCTGGGGGGTGGTAACGGTCCTGCCCGGCCGGGACCAGCAGCACAAGGATTTGCCCAACTCCAGAACCATCTCCGGATCCTGGGACCCAAAACACAGTCCCCGAGTCCAGCACAGGGCCAATGGTGTTTAAATAAATATAGTTGGATCTGCTCCTTCCTATCTTTAGGGAAATAAATGCTGACGGTGCTCCTGATGCAGGATGGAGCGTTTAACCAGAGAGTGTGGCTGCCAGGGAGGGTTCCCCTGCTATCAAATTTTCGATCAGATATCCAGGCTGGGGATTGCTCAGGAGTAGCTGCTTTGCACAATAGAAACAAGGACGGGTTTATTTATCCGGCGATCAGAAATACAAATAATTAGGACCCCGGCAATCCTGCCAAATAAATTTAGTGCTTTCGGGTTAAAACACAGGCACACAAACAAACCCGATGATTATCTAAATGTTCAATTATACATTGAGTAACACGGCCAATGACTGAAAGCCTCCGCACATGTAGATATCATCATCTTTGCACGGAGACATCTTGGCTTTAATTGACGAGTGCTTCGTCCTCATTATTCTCAAGAAAAACAGCGGTCACGTCACATTAAAATTAAGATTATTTTGATTTTTCAGGCTCTAAAGGAAAAATCGGTCTGATTACATTTCGAACTGGGAGGGAGAGGCGGTGTGGCTCGCTGGGGACTTCGAACAAAGGCAGGGACCCGATAACGGGCAGGGCTGAAGAGGGGTGGGGAGGGAGCACCCCGAGCTCCCCCAGTCCTCTGGAGGTGCCGCCCGAGGGGGCGGGCGCTACGGGGTGCTCCGGCGGCACCGTGCCCCTGCCGAGCCCCGCTTGTGGCCGGAGACCGGCAATGGGATCCACGCGGGATAACCTGAACCCGCGGCGCTCCCGCCCGTCTCACCGTGCCCGGGCACGGCGGGGAGACACCGCCCGCGGGCCCCGGGAGCGTGCCCGGAGCGGGGCGCGGTGAGGCAGATTGCGCTCCGCCGGGCGGCAGCGGCCTCGGCCCCGCACCTGCGCCGGGGCCCCGTGGGGAGCTCCCGGGGAGCGCATCGCCCCGGCCGCGGGGGGAACAAAGGCGGAGGCACCGGGGGCGACCGCTCGGCAGCGGCGGCGGGTGCCGGGCGAGGGGAGGCCGCGGGCGGAGGGGCCGCCCCGCCGCTGCCCAGGCCGCGGGCCCCGCCCGCCACGGCCGGAGTCAAACGTAGGCCGGCAGCGCCCCCTGCAGGGTGGTAGCGGCGCGGCAGCGGCGCGGTGGCTGCACCGCCCCTTAAAGGAGAAGGAGCTCTTAAGGTGGAACGGGGAAGGAGCGGCGGCGGCAGGCCCTCCGCAACGCGGCTGAACGCGGGCGGCCCCAGTCCCGCCCGACGGCGGTGGCCGCAATGCCGCTGACCTCCTCCGGAAATACCGTCCATGCTGGTGCCGCCGCAGCCGCTTCTGTCCTCTCCCGTGAAAACGTCGCCGGTTTTGCGGAGTGCTCAGTAAAGGGCGGAGTGCTTCCACGGGTGTGATTTTCCGCACGGGAGCCGCGAGCAGTATCTCGTCGGGTGGATTAGTAGGGGGCAGCGGTACCGGGGCAGCGGCAGAGGGGACACCATTGAGGGAGGTGCCGGAGGGGCTGCCCGGGCCTAAACGGCCCCTCCGACGGCCGTGGCTTTGCTAAAGGGGTGTGGGGGGGGGGGGGGGGAGGGGGGGGGGGGGGGGGGGGGGGGGGGAGGGGGGGGGGGGGGGGGGGGGGGGGGGGGGGGGGGGGGGGGGGGGGGGG